>JAHQIW010005153.1:0-19833 GCA_019055375.1 Parelaphostrongylus tenuis | reverse complement strand
ACATTTATTTCACCCTCAAGCATTCTTCGCTGATCAGAATTTTTTTCTTGAGAAATTTAATAATAATCCGATAGCATCATGCAAGCACATTGCCTTTGATGCTAAGCCAGTTCTACACTGACTTGGAGTTTTGAATTTAGTGACAACCCGAAGTAGAGTTTGATGATCTTGAGTCCTGCCTGGAATGCCGTTAAGTTGGATGCACAAAATGTACTTTGAGGGATCGTTATATTTCTCCGACTTTGAAAATTTTTAGGGGATTCGTTCTATGGGCTTGAACGGTATGTCGGATACTATCTGCTAACATGGTACTGCAGCCCCTTCATACAAGCACTTTGCCTTCAGCACTTTGAAGTGTTTCAGAGCTTGTGTTAAGTCGGTTACCGTATTTTTTATATCCGCTATTCCATGAGGGTCCTCATGATGTGGAGGAGGTAACCTGCCTCCTCAGCGCCCACTAATGGCGCGATCGATTTACGGTATACTGCCTTGTATAAAATAGTTCAGAAATTCTAATGTTATAATTGTTGCTTCGTCCCTAAACCGCCCTTAACTGAATACTTTGAAGGTGAAAACAGATCAGTTGTAAGCGAAACACATGTGAGTAGCAATGAAATAACAAGCGAGAAACTAGACTCTGCAAAATAGAAATTGGTGCTCAACATATATTCTAAGAAGATGAAGCGCCCAGGTGAGGGTCAGAATGGTCCACACCATCCGGAAATTGATTAACTGCTATGAACTGACGTGGGGGATCTATCCAGCAACCTTTTTGCCTTGGTTTGGCCTCACTAATCACTCGGCATTGCGGTGTACTACCGGTCCACAAGGCGGCGATGCTAAAGCTAGGCCCCATAGGCTTACCACCGTACATAAAAGGTTGACGTCGTAAAATACTGGTTAAGCACATCTTGCAAATTCGAGGATAGCCAGACTGAGATGTTTCGTGTGGCGTTCGTTACTGACTGACGGAGAATGTTCGGAGATGGGGGAAAAGTAGCTAGTCGGGCCGCAGGCCCGAAACAACAATGAAGCTGCTAAATTGCGAAATGAAGTGGCTTTTATAATTTCATATGCATGTGTTGTATTTCTGCCAAAATGCGTGATTTTTTTTTCAGCAGACCATTAGCAACACTGAAGATCCGTGATTTGGAAAAAATGTGCAAGATATGTATTAACGCGGGGAAATCTCTGATCATCTCATAAAAGCAGCATCAACTATATCGGTGTATACATGCAAGTACAGATAAATGCTGAAGAGAAGGAAGAGCTGCGCACTGCGACTGACCTTTGCAGGTCCATGGTTTTGAAGAGGTCAACAGCATATTCCTTGTTTAATGATGGAGTCATTAGTTTGGGTAAGGTTCTCAGATAGCAGCGCTATATGCTACCTTCCAGCATTTCACGAGTGAGGTCAGTCCTCGTTTTGATTTGTTTCTTTTATTAATTTCCACTTTACTTGATCCGTATTACACTTTTTCACTGTTTTTCCTCATCTATATGAACATCGTAGAATACTGGTTGAGCACATTTCCTTGCAATTTCGAGGACAGCCACGGTGACGCGTTTGTCATTGACTACGGCGAGGTTAGGGGTGGGGACCAACTCACAACGAGCATCACAGCCACCCGGCTACACTCCCTTTTGCTTCTCTATCTCCCAACTTTGCATGTTGAATCAGAATAGGGAAAATATTGCTGACAGATTCTCGTTGAAAATGGCACTTAGAATATTTTCGACAAACTCTTTCTAGGAAACTCAAATGGCTCAAGCAATGATGACGCATGGGGCCAGGAAATGTAAGTAAATACACATTGTCAATACTGATTCGGAAAAATTCATTGTGGGAGGTTCGGTGTTGATGATAGTGAAGGTTTTGGACGTCCTGTATTAACGACGATAAATTGGAGAGCCCGATGAAAGATGTAGTGAACACTAGAGCTCTTTGAGAATATACAGAAAACTCCAAAATAGGCTTCTCACTTTCCGGAAAAATCTGAAGGTCTGAAAGACCATTCATGTCATTAAATGGATACCGTATGTATTGAGAGCACGCCGCACAGCGGACGCTGCAAGGTTGAGCGAGTCGTGGGCTTCACAACACTGGCTCATCCAGCAGACTTTCCTGTGCAGAGCAACAGATCTTCAAGCATCTCAATATCTGCTTATGCAAAAATGTTTCGAAAGAAGTCTAAAACTAATCTGCTCTCAACAACTTCATCGTCTCCGACTTTCCTGCTTCACACAGCCGTAATATGTAAATTCATTTTTCACAGATCCAGTAATGTGGAGTGTTGTACAAAGACATCTGCATCCAGGCGGATTCGAACCCATATCTCACTCTTTCTCACTTAGCTGTAGACAGATTGCGCGTTATAGCATAAGAAGAGTGCTGTGCAAAACGAGCGTCGGTGATGCAACGGATAGCATACGCTCACGGAAAGAGTGAGATTCGAATCCCGGTTGACGCAAATGTTATTGCACAGCACTCCACATTATTAGGTATATTGCAACATCATACGACCGCATGTGGCGGTCAGATACAAAGAATTTTGATTGATTATCGATACCCATTATCCGTCAACATAAGTGGGTTCAATGCAGATAGCGGCTGCCTCGCCAGACCGTCGACGGTTGGTTGTTGGCCGATAACGCGTTGTAGCGTTAAAAGGGTGCTGTGCAAAACGAGCGTCGGTGGGGCAACGGATAGCATACGCTCACGGAAAGAGTGAGATTTGGTTTCGAATCCCGGCAGACGCAAATGCTTTTGCACAGCACTCCACATTATTGGATATAAGGCAACATCATATCACCGCAAGTGGCGGTCAAATGAAAAGAATTCTCATTTTTCATAGGCAAAAATGTATGGATCTTGATTATTTTTATTTTCGTTAGTATTAGAGTTCAGTCTAAGCTGAGATATGCGAAGAACCTATTTTCAAATCCTGCATTAGTCTAAAAATTAACCCATTAAATACAATGGGCTTCTGATATATGGGCACCAGAATAGCTTTGCTTGGCAGGCTTGGTTGTTCAGATGGTGTTTGTCTCTGTTCAGGCAGAGAGACACTGTGTATGCAAAGCAGAGCAATAGAGAATTATCTAAAGCACAATGTATCACACCTGACTAAATGTGACAAATCATAAAGAGTATAGTTCTTAGCATCTCAATGACTAAAAATGAAGGGTGCACCATGCATTCGACTTCATCAAGCTCATTGTGCTGAGTCAGTGCTGCGATCCTACCACACAAGTTTGCTACTAATACGCTGACTTCGGAGTGATATTAGCAAGAAGCAAGTGGTTTGCGGATCGCTTAAGAGCATCGAGAACGTGTTGAAGAAGACAAAGAACATCCGACACCATTACCACTTTTTCGGCTCAACGGTTATCCCTCCCTAACGTATGCATCAGAAACGTAGTGACTACGCAAGCATGAAGAAATTTAGCATGGTTTTTGTTGAACGCGCAATCGAAAAGTTGGTGCTAAGAGTATCTGTATCTCGCAAATAAGAGAGAGGATCCGATTTTTGACCTACGTCAGTGACAGAACATCAGATATACCGATCGACAAGCCAGGCTACCCAAAATATGCTGATTTGGACACGTAATGCGCTTTAGGCCAGAACTGATGGGCGAGAGTCGTTACTCACTGGATTCCTCGGGATGTCAAGCTCTCCACAGGACAACTATTGACCCAATGGTCCAGTTTCTCCACACAAAGTCTAGAGGGAAGATATGATGCTTAATGAATTATTAGTGCAAGAAGGACTTACTGGGCTATCCTTGAACTCGTCAGGAAAAAGTAGTATTACTCGAGTCATTAGAAGATGATCGGGTGACTGGTGATACAGGTAATTGCCAAGTAAACCTGCTACTGAGCCTTTAGCTCAAAGATTATCTAAACCTAAGCAGTCTTATCCTAATCACACAATGAAAAGCGTAATGACCTTGAAAAGGAGATCTTCAAGCACAGAAACGCATGTTTTATTTGAATATTTTGTGGAAGGGGATGAAAATTTTTACTTAAATAACAAAAGTTGCACTCCAAATGTGAACTGGCGCCTGTATGATCTTTCGTTTCGATTGCTTTTAAGACTACGCTCAAATTTGAGACCGTTAAGGTCGAAACACGTGTTTCTTCACAGAGTTGCTATTCATCCGCAATAATTGATGTAAGAGCACAAGAAAGGAAGATCAATGGAGTTGAGAGGAGAAAATTTGAAACAATTCGTAGATTCCCAAGACCGACTGTCTATTAACCTCGGCATGCTTCAGTATGATTCTTGATTTTCTTCTTTGAGCAGAACACGAGGTGTTACATTAAACTTTATTCGATAGCTGACGTTTCGGCAGTTCGCCTTCTTCAGAGCCTGGAAAGGTCAAAATGTTTGCAATACAATCAGTCAAACACCTCCATTACTTCTTTAGAGAAAATCACCAGACCTAGATTTCAATCGCATCAAGCAAAAATCAACACTCAACATACTCACCGCTTTTTATATGTGTTCCACTGGATGATCCAAGTGGAGATCACCGGCAAGAGAGACACATAGGCTCGTAATGCACCCTACCCATCAAAACAACAGTCTTATATACTGGCTCATATCACGAGTGTTTACAAGGCATTCCTCCCTGCGGTTTATGGTTGGATTGGTCGTATTAATCCAAAATGCTTCCAAGATCTTTCGCGCTGATGTTTTTTGCTCCTGCGCAAGGATGGTGACTTCGATTTCAAAATCAACTCCGTCGTGCTTCTGTGCTCTATGCGTCCCTAGCGGGGTGTTCTGTCTATTAAGACGCTTGTCAGCTAGGTGTTCTTCTATGCGTGCATAGAGCGGCCTACCCGTTTCGCCAACATATTTATCACTACACGCTTTGCAAGAGATTAGGTAGACTGTACCTACGCTCATGCAATCACCGTCTCTGCCGTTAGGACATATTTTACAATCTTTCATCATACAGAGACGGTCATATAAGCGGTTGCGAACTAGTTGGCGTTTTAGAGTATTCGGTGGTATTTCAATAATGGCCACCGATTGCTCTAAACCCGCTCTTTTCAAACATCGTTTTATAGCTGTACTAATCTCATTTGAATAGAACGGGATGATAAACGGGACTTTCCTTTCAACTAAGTTTTCGTTCGGAGGCGCATTATTTCCTCTAAACCTAAGCCGAGGGGCTACGAATTCGTATCCATTAGAAGTGGCTATTTCCCGCGCCAGTTTTCACGGATTCTACTCTCTGCTCCTCCCCGGTACATACATTGGCTGCTGTTCGAAACATGTTTTTTACTAGCGCCTTCTTCGTATGTGAGGGATGAGAAGAGAGATAGTGAACCAAGATATTCTTACTACTTGGCTTTCGGTACCACTTCGTTATGTAGCCGCTCTCAGTTAAGCTTATTTGCACGTTCAAGAATGGAAGCCAATCGTCTTTTGGTATCTCACGGGTGAATCTTATATACTCTGACTGTTCATTCAGCAATCTAAAACAATTATCTAGCTCCTCTTGAGTGGAACAGATAACCAAACAATCATCTATATACCTACAGTAGAGTAATGGCCGGAGATCCATTACTGGTGCTTCCACTCTAGACATAAAGGCAATCGCCAGGCTAGGTGCCAGTCGCTGTCCCATTGCCAGCCCTCTCATTTGAGTATAATATTTCCCGGACCATCTGAAGATTGAGCAGTTCAGGCACTCTTTTAATAGGACCATGAACTGCTCAATCGACAAGCCATACATGTTTACAGCTCCCTGGTGTTGTATCAGAAGCTCATGTGTGGCTTGTAATGCGGAGTCATTCGACACGTTGGTATATAAAGCAGTGACGTCGAATGACTCCATTACGTACGTGCTGTTCGGGTTCGCGTTACGTAGACGATTCCAGGAACATCTGAGTGTTTGTTAGATGGGCTGGAATGTGTCCTAGCAACTGGGATGTTATTAAAGTTAAAACCATGCTATCCGATCCGTCGGTCCGCCTACACAGGTGATGATGGGTCTAACCTTGAATATAGATGGATCGTTAGACATTAGATCATCAGTGGATACTAACTTATGTGTTTTTATAAGTAAGTATAAGACAGGACATGTTGGTGACTGGATTTTTAATTGAGAAATGATAGATGGTCTTAAGCCTGCCGCTTTTGCCGTACGGACCCACTCATTGTTTAATTTGCGGTTTTGCCTTTTGAATTCCTTACAGAAGATGATCGGTAAAGCGAAGCATCTCGAGATGCTTGTTCGTTATTGCGATATCTAACTGTCGAGGAATCACAACAAATTCTCCACCCTTATCACTAACTGATAACCTTATCCTCCTTCCCTTATCAACTCTCGAACCTCTTTCATGCCAAGACTTTGTAGTTTCGGTGAGGTTCGATTGGAATCTTTTCGCGCGATAGTGAGTGAGGGTTCTAAAAGTCTCGTCCGCAAATTTCCGGAATCTCCCTATCAACCTCCTCGTTGGGGTCCTTGTTGTCTATAGCAACGGCTGAGGAAACGGTGGTATTGGCGCAACCCCTACCCGTTGTTCATTCCTATTAGTCTCTTCAGCTCTTGCCTTTTTACGGAGTTGATCTTGCAAATCATGTAAGCCACAAACAACCTTACGCAAGGACACCTTAGAAATGGGTTGAGATGGTGAAAAGCTTGGTCTCAATTCTAATAGCGAGCGCGCACCATCAGGGAGGATTATGCCTCCTAGCACAATGACCCTTGAATTTCTTGGTGCATCACTTGCCCTTATGACCGTCTCTGTGATGATGAAAGATTGTAAAATATGTCCTAACGGCAGAGACGGTGATTGCATGAGCGTAGGTACAGTCTACCTAATCTCTTGCAAAGCGTGTAGTGATAAATATGTTGGCGAAACGGGTAGGCCGCTCTATGCTCGCATAGAAGAACACCTAGCTGACAAACGTCCTAATTGACGGAACACCCCGCTAGGGACGCATAGAGCACAGAAGCACGACGGAGTTGATTTTGAAATCGAAGTCACCATCCTTGCGCAGGAGCAAAAAACATCAGCGCGAAAGATCTTGGAAGCATTTTGGATTAATACGACCAATCCAACCATAAACCGCAGGGAGGAATGCCTTGTAAACACTCGTGATATGAGCCAGTATATAAGACTGTTGTTTTGATGGGTAGGGTGCATTACGAGCCTATGTGTCTCTCTTGCCGGTGATCTCCACTTGGATCATCCAGTGGAACACATATAAAAAGCGGTGAGTATGTTGAGTGTTGGTTTTTGCTTGATGCGATTGAAATCTAGGTCTGGTGATTTTCTCTAAAGATGTAATGGAGGTGTTTGACTGATTGTATTGCAAACATTTTGACCTTTCCAGGCTCTGAAGAAGGCGAACTGCCGAAACGTCAGCTATCGAATAAAGTTTAATGTAACACCTCGTGTTCTGCTCAAAGAAGAAAATCAAGAATCATACTGAAGCATGCCGAGGTTAATAGACAGTCGGTCTTGGGAATCTACGAATTGTTTCAAATTTTTCTCCTCTCAACTCCATTGATCTTCCTTTCTTGTGCTCTTACATCAATTATTGCGGATGAATAGCAACTCTGTGAAGAAACACGTGTTTCGACCTTAACGGTCTCAAATTTGAGCGTAGTCTTAAAAGCAATCGAAACGAAAGATCATACAGGCGCAGTTCACATTTGGAGTGCAACTTTTGTTATTTAAGTAAAAATTTTCATCCCCTTCCACAAAATATTCAAATAAAACATGCGTTTCTGTGCTTGAAGATCTCCTTTTCAAGGTCATACGCTTTTCATTGTGTGATTAGGATAAGACTGCTTAGGTTTAGATAATCTTTGAGCTAAAGGCTCAGTAGCAGGTTTACTTGGCAATTACCTGTATCACCAGTCACCCGATCATCTTCTAATGACTCGAGTAATACTACTTTTTCCTGACGAGTTCAAGGATAGCCCAGTAAGTCCTTCTTGCACTAATAATTCATTAAGCATCATATCTTCCCTCTAGACTTTGTGTGGAGAAACTGGACCATTGGGTCAATAGTTGTCCTGTGGAGAGCTTGACATCCCGAGGAATCCAGTGGAGTAACGACTCTCGCCCATCAGTTCTGGCTAAAGCGCATTACGTGTCCAAATCAGCATATTTTGGGTAGCCTGGCTTGTCGATCGGTATATCTGATGTTCTGTCACTGACGTAGGTCAAAAATCGGATCCTCTCTCTTATTTGCGAGATACAGATACTCTTAGCACCAACTTTTCGATTGCGCGTTCAACAAAAACCATGCTAAATTTCTTCATGCTTGCGTAGTCACTACGTTTCTGATGCATACGTTAGGGAGGGATAACCGTTTGAGCCGAAAAAGTGGTAATGGTGTCGGATGTTCTTTGTCTTCTTCAACACGTTCTCGATGCTCTTAAGCGATCCGCAAAACCACTTGCTTCTTGCTAATATCACTCCGAAGTCAGCGTATTAGTAGCAAACTTGTGTGGTAGGATCGCAGCACTGACTCAGCACAATGAGCTTGATGAAGTCGAATGCATGGTGCACACCTTCATTTTTAGTCATTGAGATGCTAAGAACTATACTCTTTATTGATTTGTCACATTTAGTCAGGTGTGATACATTGTGCTTTAGATAATTCTCTATTGCTCTGCTTTGCATACACAGTGTCTCTCTGCCTGAACAGAGACAAACACCATCTGAACAACCAAGCCTGCCAAGCAAAGCTATTCTGGTCCCCATATATCAGAAGCCCATTGTATTTAATGGGTTAATTTTTAGACTAATGCAGGATTTGAAAATAGGTTCTTCGCATATCTCAGCTTAGACTGAACTCTAATACTAACGAAAATAAAAATAATCAAGATCCATACATTTTTGCCTATGAAAAATGAGAATTCTTTTCATTTGACCGCCACTTGCGGTGATATGATGTTGCCTTATATCCAATAATGTGGAGTGCTGTGCAAAAGCATTTGCGTCTGCCGGGATTCGAAACCAAATCTCACTCTTTCCGTGAGCGTATGCTATCCGTTGCCCCACCGACGCTCGTTTTGCACAGCACCCTTTTAACGCTACAACGCGTTATCGGCCAACAACCAACCGTCGACGGTCTGGCGAGGCAGCCGCTATCTGCATTGAACCCACTTATGTTGACGGATAATGGGTATCGATAATCAATCAAAATTCTTTGTATCTGACCGCCACATGCGGTCGTATGATGTTGCAATATACCTAATAATGTGGAGTGCTGTGCAATAACATTTGCGTCAACCGGGATTCGAATCTCACTCTTTCCGTGAGCGTATGCTATCCGTTGCATCACCGACGCTCGTTTTGCACAGCACTCTTCTTATGCTATAACGCGCAATCTGTCTACAGCTAAGTGAGAAAGAGTGAGATATGGGTTCGAATCCGCCTGATGCAGATGTCTTTGTACAACACTCCACATTACTGGATCTGTGAAAAATGAATTTACATATTACGGCTGTGTGAAGCAGGAAAGTCGGAGACGATGAAGTTGTTGAGAGCAGATTAGTTTTAGACTTCTTTCGAAACATTTTTGCATAAGCAGATATTGAGATGCTTGAAGATCTGTTGCTCTGCACAGGAAAGTCTGCTGGATGAGCCAGTGTTGTGAAGCCCACGACTCGCTCAACCTTGCAGCGTCCGCTGTGCGGCGTGCTCTCAATACATACGGTATCCATTTAATGACATGAATGGTCTTTCAGACCTTCAGATTTTTCCGGAAAGTGAGAAGCCTATTTTGAGTTTTCTGTATATTCTCAAAGAGCTCTATGTTCACTACATCTTTCATCGGGCTCTCCAATTTATCGTCGTTAATACAGGACGTCCAAAACCTTCACTATCATCAACACCGAACCTCCCACAATGAATTTTTCCGAATCAGTATTGACAATGTGTATTTACTTACATTTCCTGGCCCCATGCGTCATCATTGCTTGAGCCATTTGAGTTTCCTAGAAAGAGTTTGTCGAAAATATTCTAAGTGCCATTTTCAACGAGAATCTGTCAGCAATATTTTCCCTATTCTGATTCAACATGCAAAGTTGGGAGATAGAGAAGCAAAAGGGAGTGTAGCCGGGTGGCTGTGATGCTCGTTGTGAGTTGGTCCCCACCCCTAACCTCGCCTGTGTTCAATGACAAACGCGTCACCGTGGCTGTCCTCGAAATTGCAAGGAAATGTGCTCAACCAGTATTCTACGATGTTCATATAGATGAGGAAAAACAGTGAAAAAGTGTAATACGGATCAAGTAAAGTGGAAATTAATAAAAGAAACAAATCAAAACGAGGACTGACCTCACTCGTGAAATGCTGGAAGGTAGCATATAGCGCTGCTATCTGAGAACTTACCCAAACTAATGACTCCATCATTAAACAAGGAATATGCTGTTGACCTCTTCAAAACCATGGACCTGCAAAGGTCAGTCGCAGTGCGCAGCTCTTCCTTCTCTTCAGCATTTATCTGTACTTGCATGTATACACCGATATATTGATGCTGCTTTTATGAGATGATCAAGATTTCCCCGCGTTAATACATATCTTGCACATTTTTTCCAAATCACGGATCTTCAGTGTTGCTAATGGTCTGCTGAAAAAAAATCACGCATTTTGGCAGAAATACAACACATGCATATGAAATTATAAAAGCCACTTCATTTCGCAATTTAGCAGCTTCATTGTTGTTTCGGGGCCTGCGGCCGACTAGCTACTTTTCCCCCATCTCCGAACATTCTCCGTCAGTCAGTAACGAACGCCACACGAAACATCTCAGTCTGGCTATCCTCGAATTTGCAAGATGTGCTTAACCAGTATTTTACGACGTCAACCTTTTATGTACGGTGGTAAGCCTATGGGGCCTAGCTTTAGCATCGCCGCCTTGTGGACCGGTAGTACACCGCAATGCCGAGTGATTAGTGAGGCCAAACCAAAGGCAAAAAGGTTGCTGGATAGATCCCCCACGTCAGTTCATAGCAGTTAATCAATTTCCGGATGGTGTGGACCATTCTGACCCTCACCTGGGCGCTTCATCTTCTTAGAATATAGTTGAGCACCAATTTCTATTTTGCAGAGTCTAGTTTCTCGCTTGTTATTTCATTGCTACTCACATGTGTTTCGCTTACAACTGATCTGTTTTCACCTTCAAAGTATTCAGTTAAGGGCGGTTTAGGGACGAAGCAACAATTATAACATTAGAATTTCTGAACTATTTTATACAAGGCAGTATACCGTAAATCGATCGCGCCATTAGTGGGCGCTGAGGAGGCAGGTTACCTCCTCCACATCATGAGGACCCTCATGGAATAGCGGATATAAAAAATACGGTAACCGACTTAACACAAGCTCTGAAACACTTCAAAGTGCTGAAGGCAAAGTGCTTGTATGAAGGGGCTGCAGTACCATGTAGCAGATAGTATCCGACATACCGTTCAAGCCCATAGAACGAATCCCCCTAAAAATTTTCAAAGTCGGAGAAATATAACGATCCCTCAAAGTACATTTTGTGCATCCAACTTAACGGCATTCCAGGCAGGACTCAAGATCATCAAACTCTACTTCGGGTTGTCACTAAATTCAAAACTCCAAGTCATGTAGAACTGGCTTAGCATCAAAAGGCAATGTGCTTGCATGATGCTATCGGATTATTATTAAATTTCTCAAGAAAAAATTCTGATCAGCGAAGAATGCTTGAGGGTGAAATAAAATGTTTTTACTGTTATAACGTAATATTTCAAACATAGCATACAATTTTCAAATCCTCAAGATTTGAAATATCGACGGCTATTAAATTTCAAAAATACGTATTATAGGTTATGGGTGCGGATAAGCGAAATGCTCCGAGTATCTTTGAAAACACATGTTGATGTTCCAAATCACCAAGATACTCAAACACGATTGTCTCTCAACGCTCAGGATTCTTTCACTAGCCATAAGCTTTCACATTTTTCTCACAGACCGCAACTCTAAATATTGAGTGTAAACGAGAGGCTGATATAAACGTAGTTGTAGTGAGTGTTATCGAAGAAATGGTATTGCGTACAACATGTATCGTCATCTCCGATAAATTACTTGTTGTTTTTCGATTTTTTTTCGCTACGATGACTCTTCGGTCTTGTTTGAAACTGGGGGAGACTAAAACCAAGGATTTTATTGCGTTATCCCTTGTACAAATAAGTACAATTGTTTGATAGCCAAATTTACCATGATTGTCTAGTAAATCAATATTTTTCTCTATACAAGAGGCATATATCTAAACCAAAACCATATGAGTTAATAGAGAAAATCGTGCGGCTCCGAAGTAATACAAGATCTCCAAGAATTCTTGCAAAACGGAGAAAAATCCTCACTTAAACAACGAAAATCGCTCATCACTGCACGATTCGTTCTACGCGCATTGATTTCTATAGGCGTCTCTCAGGGGTTGATCGGACTTTCCAGATAGTAGTGAACGATTGCTTATTTTAGTATCTGTGTTCCCAATGTAAAGGAATTCATTTCATTGCTTTCTAAGGTTGATTTCTTGTATGTCCTCCTTTTCATTTCTTTGCAAACGTGCAGTGTAGTCCCATAGCTTTGTTAAGCAAGGCACATAGGAAAAATTGGCATTGGATGAAATGCCCAGATTCTGAAAATGTTCAGGTACTGTTAACGATACTGCAGCATCTACAAGATGTGAGCAGTCAAAGGAGACAGTTTTTAAGCCCTTTCTGCATCAAGTTGACTTCTAACTCTCAAAACACGTAGTCATCTGCGTCCACACAACGTTCTACTAGAAGGAAATTTTTGCTGTAGTGAATAAATAGCAATAAATGCCTCTCCCACGGTCGCTCATCACATTTCGAAGATCAGAAACATGGCGGATGTCAAATCAACAATCTTTATTTCACCACAGTATAACATATAGTGTTGCCGATATCTCACTGCACTCACGCAATTATCACGCAAAGTCCATATTCACAGGCCCCGACCTTCGGACTGTTGCAATTGCCGCCGCTTACACATGGATTTCCTGGTGTGTACACCTTTGCTCCATCTCGAGGTGGACTGGAATAAAGTATTAGGCCAGTTAACGGACTATTCAAAGGTGTTTCACGTCATGTACTTACGGATGAGAAAATACACATGCCGTCGACTTGCCATCGACACAAAAAGCACGGTAGCAACCGACAGCAGTGACGTTTGCATGGAACATCTAAAATTAGATCGAAATTAATGCTGTTTATCGTGAGGTTCATTCGAGTGAACCCACATTAAAGAAGTCAAGAAATGTGCTAGTGTCACTGGAGAGATTGGTGGATGTGTCAAGAGGAAGCTCAATCTTCTTCCACTTTTCAATTGACTCGAAAATTGGGTCTTCACGAATATGCTCATTTGGTCCATAACTAAATGTTGAGAATAGAGAATGTGGGATATCGCAAATTCAAATTAATCGTGTCAGCGAAAAGTTTTATAAAAGCATCATTTGATTCTTACTATTTGAAATTTATGGCATTTCCTTGTGTTACGTTTGTGGAAAATTGCTGTGGGCAATTCTGCACAACTTTTTCAGCGATTGATTCGAGATTGCAATCCCATTCCTGAAACGCTTGATATTTGTAATGACATTCAATATAATCTGGGTCATGTTCGATTACGATTTTTGTGAGTATGCTATGGAATCTCACAATATTCTATCAGTAAGTGAAAAAAAAGTCACAAGTTTATTCATATCACTCGATGATGCCAGCGGTTCGTATTTACCCAGCGCAAGAAGAGCACGAATGGTGTTTATACGGGTGAGAATCAGATCTCTGACGCGATCAGTTAGAGCAGCTCCATTACAACCAAACGCTGAAACACAAAATTACGTCTGCTCACTTTTCTTTCACGGTAAAATTCACGGAAAATTTTTGCAATGTTCGCTAATTCGAGGATAAATGAAGCTCTCGGTACTGATTCAATTCCTAAAACATGCACCGTGTTTTCGACTTCATTAAAAATCAAAGTGCGGAGCAGCCTTGCATGCAGTGAACTTGACGGACAGCGCTTTCATTGCGCTGCAAAAGGTATTGTCCCTAAATGATAGAATATGACAGAAGAGATTATGGTACAGTTATTAAGCTAAATCAGCGTTGGTGCATTTTCTCATTGTAAAAGGGAAAATCATGTACCTGCGAAAAGATCACATTTCATATTGTTGTCAAATATTTTCATGAAATATTACCTATTTTACTTCATATATCTATCATATTTTCATCCATTCACCATGTCAATACACTGTACATATCTGAGTGAATCGTCAAATAATCAACTATATTATCGTTTTCTATTTCTTAATTTGGCAAGATACTTTACAAATCCTTCAGCCTTGACAACCTCTCATTCCATGCATTACCAAAGATTTTTCATAGTGAGTGAAAGTGTCAACATAATGACTAATTTGCAAAAAATAATGCTGCACATTGGATGCAGGGCACTTCGTCGACAACTTATTACAGTAGTTCATAATTGCGATTTCCTGGAAAATATAAGAGATTCTTTCCTAATGTTTTGTGAGTACTGACTTTCTTATTTATCGAACTCTCGCTATTACGATCACTACCGCGTGATAATTTGCGCCTTCTACGTAGTTCTTTTTAGTTGTATGCACTCAAAGCGATTGCTGCTCTCTATTCAATCTCACTTCTCCAAATAAGTTAGTGTGTGCTCGAACACGGAGTTATGGTGTCCCGCCAGTAAACGAAAGACTTCCTATTCAGCTCGACTGCTTCTGCCAGGCATTCTTCTTTACTTTTACTAATATGAGAGATCACTTAGCTGCGCGTTTGTTTACTTGTTTCGCCATCAGCATTTTCTGTGTGAATTTCAGAGCTCTTACTCGTTCCTCAGGCATTCATAGTAGTATATTGTACACACTATTTTGAACACCAAAGCTTGTTCATTTCTGCGTTTTATCAGTGATTCAATACCAAGAGGATTTATGCACTCTGCGTTACGGAATAACTCTGTTTGCAAAGCCATAATCGCTTCAAGAGAACTAGTAAGTACCGGTCTCGCTTGTTCATTGTTTAGCACAGCATAGTTTACCCAAAGTTTCGATGCACTCATTTATTCTTTGCAGGCTGACAAAAGCTAACACATGTGCAGTGCTTCATAGTTGTATCAAAAGCACAGAGCACCGTAGGCCCACATTTGCTACTAGCTATGCTAACCGTGATGTTGTGAAAGACCAAAGTGTAAAGTGAATATTATTTATGCTATAGTGATTAATAATTAGAACTGTATTGGGAAAGGGTCGACTTTTCGTAAAATATTGTAATATTGCTTGTCGAAAAATTTGTAAGAAATAAACCTGAATAATTATTCTGAGTATGAGATCACGAGCATAAGTAAATGTTGAATTAGATTATACACCTTCCCCACAAGCGGTGAGTGGCCAGAGAAGGTGTCGTCACCCGAAACCTGCCTTACTCATTGATGACGATAAGATGTCTTCAAGGCCGACGTAATGCCCACGTGCAGGAAACCGAGTGACCTCTAGGAATTGTGCTTGCTCGAAGTGAGGAGTTGAACATATCACAGACTAATATTCATAACAATCGATGCTTGATAGAGGAGTAAACGAGCCCTTAACCTCTTGAAAGAATGCACAGTAACAGTTGAAAATATGTTCGTTTCTCAAGCATATCGTTTTCCTACTGAAAAATGCGGATTCTCAGGACGCAAAATGGGGTGTTCACGCCGCCTAGACGTTGCTGTATGACTGCCGACAAGCTCGGTATGAAAAAAAGAGAACGGATTAACTACTACAGAGGTGGGGCATAATCTTCTCTTGTTATTACTGCGCACTTAAAAGACCTCCGTAAATATGAGACGTGGTGCTGAAATCATCAATTACCGTGCCATCGAATGACTACTAATAGTCTGGTGAAAATGCTCTGTTTGGTAGAAAAAAAAAGAAAGAAAACACAAAGTTAGCTCACAGAATGCGACCGCATTTCATAATGAAAAGTGCGAATTTTCGGAATAACGGAGCGGTTTTTTTTCAATAAAAATACATTTAGAGAGAATTTTTCATTGTTTAATCAGTTTTATGCATCGGTAAACTTTTTTAAGTTCAGCATGTACTATATAAGTATCAAGGAAACCGCTGTGAAGTTAAAACAACGTGCTGACTACTTCAAATCCAAATGTGATTTTCTTTTCAGTTCTTGCAGTGTACTATGAGGCACTCGTATAACCAAGCTCAATACTAAAGTTTCCATCTCTTCACTCTATTGAATTAATGCAAAAGCATAGATAAAATAGCAATTAAAAGTCATATAACAGTAAAATATATGTCCACTTTTGAAGAGATTTGGATTTCTCGTTGAAACATAGAGAATTTTGACACTATGGCATAATTTGTACTAAAATTACCCTGATAGAGGCCTTTCCAATAATATTTCATGATTTGGCTGCGAAAGCACTTTTTGAAACTTGAATGCTACTGTATAGGAAGCATATTTCCATTGCGGTTTGTGCAGATACAATTTATGCGCCATGCGACGCGAGCAGCGATGCCATCGAGATTTCTCTACTTTGTAACAAATGTATTAAGCATTGTTGGGGTTGAATGAATACTATCTCACTTTTACATTGACCCGCGTAGCTTGTCAATACATCAAATCACTGCTACTCTTCTCCCACACAAGTCTGACACAGTCTGGTCACCCCGCTAAAATGGAAGTCTTGGTGAAGCTGTGGGCGAAATCGAACCACGGTCCACCTTTGTGTAGGAGGTCACCTCAAACTAAAGCACCACGCGTAATGAACAATGAAAGTACAAAATTGGAAGCACTCACGTTGTCCGTATCCAGCACTGCACAGACCAAATTGGAGAAGCTGAAAAATTTTACAAACTGTTCATGTGAAACTGTTTGGTTTGGTCAATCCACAACAAATTTAACGCTTCCATAAAGCGAAAATTCGAGCCCAGTATTTTCTTTCCTCGAAAGCGTCATCTTTCTTCGAATGGCTGAACGGATTAGAGCTTGTATTAACTCGCTCAGTAGCAGTTACTGCAACTTGAGGTAGACATAACAGTTAGGCTGAAACGATGATAAATCATCAATAAATTGTAGTGCTTGTGAGATTACTACAGAGTGTGCTATATGGGCTTTTCTACTGGATCAAGAAATTAGTAGCTCTCGCAACGGTCGTGATTACTTGGAGTGATCTGCTACTTATAAAGGCAAAAGCAATTGAACCTTGGAAAAGGAATGTCCTTATGGCTAACTAATGTAGGGCGAGGCCAGTGAATAACCGTGGTAACAAAGAAGAACGATATTTTTTAATTCTCTTTCAAAGCCAACATTGTGTTTGCTAAGTGATAAATGGTTTGAATCCTTAACAGTTCTTTTCTAAAACTAGTAACATTTATCCAAGTAACTCATAGCTAATAATGAAATATTCACTGACCACAAAAACGGGGAGGAGTAGAGGTGTAGCTTGCATTATTTTGAGAGATGAACGGTGCACAAATAGTTGTCGAGACGCTTCTGGTTGTCGAATCTTGACTACGATGCACCTGGAGTTCAATCTCATAAGAAATATTCTTTTTATAGTATAGAATACTATGCATGTAAATTACCGAAAAATAATCTACAATTTTCCATATAACAGTATTATAAGGCAGTCTTGATTATTCACGCAACACTCTTGTCAACACACTTCTAACATCACATATGAGTTTGAAAGCGAAAATCACGTAGCCGGAAAATGCGTAGAATCTTGTGAATGATGTAACAGAAACTTAAGTTTCATTGCTAATCTGTCACGGTGTCAAAGGTGTCAAGCTGGAATCCGATAGCTTTATCCACTCAAATATTCTCAATTGATTGATTTAATGAAAGAGATACGAATTAGAAGTTGAAGGAGCTACGCTTGGCGACTGCATATGCGACTTTTATATGTACTCTAATAGAAAATGATGCAGACCAAATCCTCTCCATTATACATAAACATGTCGAAGTTCTTCGCGTTTTTTCAGCTTTCGGCGATTTCTGATGTTCTGTGAATCATGTTAATTTTTTTTTCCTCTCAGCTCTAATCGGATTTCCTTTCTTGTATCCTGCCAAAAATATTGAGAATGAATAGAAAACTTTGTAGAGAAAATTTCACTGTAATCTCAACAATGCTGAGATACAAACGAAACTTCAAAGGTGCTGGAAAGAAAACTCGCGTCAAGGGCAATAGCGGCGGTCCGAGTTCATGACACAACAACAAGACATTGACTCGCTCCTATCTCAGCGGTACCAATTATACTTCACATCATACCTTTCCCATGCCATACTGAAAAAATTCGTTGATCATATGCTGAATGTCAACGCCGAAAACTCCATAATGATCCAATTTCTTCAAGACTAGTTATCGGTTTGACGGATATCTTCGTGGAAACCTTGTTGAATCTTCATGAAAATGCCAGTGATTACTGATCCGCCAATTTCAGGGCAATCTGAGATGTCTCAAAACGACATTCTCTTAACCTTCGAGACGTTTGCTCGTTGTTAATTGACACATACTCACAATTCCAGGAATCTATGGCAAAATTTTTGTTTATAACGGCAGCGTGCGATGTGAATCGTAACCACAAAAATACTGAGATACAAACAACAGTTCGAACATGATGCTCTATGTGGTCGTGAACCTCATTGAACTGTAATATTAATTTGGCCAGCCAAAGCGGAAAATCTGTTAGTACAGAATTTTTCGGATGGGTTCATTTCATTCAGGAATTGTGCTTCGAAAGTGATGCTAACGTGATCTCATAGAAAACACAATGTTCAATATCTGCGATCTATTGTTTCATGCGTTAATAGCATTACATTTCCTCTCAGCGGCGCAAAAAATTGTTGACATAATCTCGTCATATATATTTGCATAAGCTTCGACCGTCGACCGTTTATTATTATTCACCCATTATGGCACGATCAAAACTCCAACGCAAATCGTAACTGCAATAAATGGCAAGAATGCACTGTTTGATCGCCTCCTTGATGTCCTGTATAGGAATGTTTTGACGAAAGCCACGAAGATTTTCTTAGAATGTTGAGGATGATTATGTTTTCCCCTAAGTATCTTCCCAAAATCATTCATACCCATTCAAAAAAAAAAGAAATAGATTGAAAGAAAATGTGTGCATTCGAATAGGATCGATTCAGACCGGAGGGTAAGTAATGTATGTGAACAATGTCACACAGAAGACTAAACCTTTTGCAACGACGTGACGCATTTTGCAACACGCCACGTGACGTCGCGTCTTGCTTAGCTACTGTAATGACAACGTTGCAGAGTCGCGTGAAATCCTATTGCTGGGCGCCTCAATGGCAACAAGAGAATCACTAATTAAATCGAGGTTTCGATGGGAACATATCACAAAATATACTTTGATTAAGGAATTTTCTATGTTCCTGCCGCATAACGACATTCTTCTGAAAGCCAACATTTTTCCAGCGCTGAATGACATCTGTTTCATTTTTGTCCATATTTCTGCAATCATTTTATAGCTAAAGTAATACCAATTTTGAAACTAGGCTGACTTACTGAAAAGATCTTCATATTACATTCTCCTAATGGAAAAAGAATTAAATTATGATTTCGGAATGAGCTGTATCAACTTCAAAAGCGGGTCTGCTAGCACTTATATCGTATTACTTCTAAGAAAACTTCATTGCTATGGAAAGATTAGATATTATCAAAAAATCTTCTCCAGACCTTATTTCGGCTAAGAAAACTCTATGTGGCCCTAAAATTCTTTAATTTTTGTTGAGAGTTGTATTGAGTATTTGATAGAATG
>JAHQIW010005152.1:0-149147 GCA_019055375.1 Parelaphostrongylus tenuis | reverse complement strand
TTTTGGTTAGTGGATTACAGCTAGCACTGATTGTGCAGATATTCTTTTAATTGGCTATTATTAAACCGCGTTATATACATCCAATATAGTCTGTGAGGGTATTATGTGCTACCCCTACTATCCACCCATCGCTGCCATAATGTAGAGTTTAGTGTGGGGTGTGAGACTCTAATCAAGCGGATGACACCGCCAAAGCGTACGTAAACCACTAATGTACCCACCGAAAAAGTCTTCAGGCATTCTTACAGACTGTATAGAATATTACAGCGTGGTTCAAAACATTCGATTGGAAAAATGTCTACACACTCACTACCAGCCGTAATACATCGATGAAATAAGGGTGATAACACGATGTCACTTGCTGTGTCACCATTGCGTTTCACCATCCCTGCTGAAGAGTATGGTTTCGAGTGGGCATGTGGCTCTGTGGCAACGAGCGATACCGCCGAGACGCAAGTAAGCCACTAACGTGTCAGCTTGAAAAAAGCATTAATGATTCGCACAAATATGAATATAGTAGAAGCCAATTAATATGCAGTCAAATGCGTACGTATTGAGTTTTATCTCTTTGATTATGTGTTTGCCGGGGTAAATTGCATGTCACTCTGACTCTTTCGGGCTGTGAAGAAGGTGATATTACCGAAACGTTAGGTAGTGTATTATTATTATTGCGCTGAATTATATTGTATACAACAGATACTGTTTGAAAACCATCAATATGCTTATCGATGGAGGATATTGAATGATTCACCCCTTTTCAAATCACGTTACAGTATAAGGACGCACCTATCAAAGAAATGCGAGGATTAACCGTAGACGACTTTCTCTATTGCTTCTGTGGAAATTTGTAAATGTTCCGTTAGAGCGTCGAAGCTTATGATCTTTATCATATAACTGTCAAGGTTTCGATATGCATTGCAAATCTTTTCCCCCTTTCGGTTTCTTCTACCACGGTTGTTGCTTTTTCCTTTCTCTAGATCTTTATCATCGTTTCTCTGCTGCGTTTTGCAGCTTCAGGCATAAGCTGTCTGATTCGTGAGATTTTCACTTCGGCATACCGTTTTGAAGATCTTTTCACATAGATCTTTTATGATGGCTTTTGAGCTCGAGGCTTTCGTGGCGCTAAAGAAGATGGTGATGAGTCGGTCGTATTCTTCATCAATGTTGTTAATGACGATAACTTCCCAAGAGTCGACTAATGAATTTGAATGTATTCCGCTTCATGGCATAAAAGTTGTGGAGTTTCATTATTAAATATGGCCTGTAAGAACGTTTGAGGCCTTATAGAGGCTGTTACGTCATAAGCATGCGCATGTTTTGGAGCTGTCGCCCTCCTCGTTAGTGGCTCACGCCCATACAGAACCCTACTTTATAACGGAGATAGGGAGACGCTGTTTTTAGTGATAGCACATGATAATGTGTTATCACCACTTTTTTCAGTCGACAGATAGCGGCTGGTAGTAAATATATACGGATCCCTTTCATCGAGTGTATCTAAAACCTTGTTATGAACATCCAATATAATTGTAAGGAAAACAACGTCACCTCATCCCTGCTAAAAAGTATTGGTTAGTGTGGGGAGTGTGCCACTAATGAGAAGAGCGACACCTCCGAAACATACGTATGACTTTGGACATAACAAGCTCGCTAAGGCAATGAGAACATTATGGCAGACTATACCGATTATTTGTAGTGGGGTTCTAAAAAACAGTCGGCGAGATGCCTAATATTAAAATTAACAATTAAAAATTTAGCACCTTTATGGTAATGATAACAAACTTTTCCTTACTTTCCTTCGGGCTTAGTAATTAGTCATATCTGCTATCTGTTTGGACTGAGTCGATTTTAGGAAGTTGTTGGAAAAGAAACTTAGTGCTTCGACGTTTTCCTTCTTCTTTAGATCCAGTATCACACAATCGTACGTGATTGTTGTAGTCTTTCGATGCCGTTTTGAGTCAGATCTTCTTCAAAGAATCATCGCTCAAACGAGAATCTCATCCGGCAATACTATTATAGGGGACGGGTTTAAATGATAATGAATGCCCAATGACAATGTTAATTTTTATTACATGAATTCTTTCCTGCAGAAGTCGGTGTAATTGATGGCTTTAGTGGCCTTAGCGGCTTTCTCTTATTTTTTGCAAAAAATGGAGTATTACGCAAAAAAAGGCAATGGTGTGTTCCTTTTACGAATTATAGAGAGACAGCGACAATGTTCAGGCATACTTGAACCCAGTTAATTGTGACCTTTCATAAAGCGGTACTTCCTATTGAAAGACTCTCATGTCCACCTTTAGTGTAGAGATATTGTAAATGTAAGTTGCCAGAGATGATTTGATAAGCCATAACACCTCAGACAGCCTTTCACCCTGTTCTTCCACCTTGACCCATCATTTACAATGTGCAGCTTTTTTTCCTTTTTTTCAGGTGTTCTTCTAGGTCAAATTTTCGCGTTGAGATCTACCATGCGGTACCTACTGAGCTTCAACGCGTCTTTTGCGACAAAATAGTGCATGACTGGAAGATTAAAAAGCACCAATAGTAGATTCTGTCCCTTATACTCTCAACTAAAACATGATCTCTACATTGTATTGTGCAAACCATGCATATTGATAGAGCGCAAAAATTTAAGCAAACGATTGAATAAAAAAGTGATTGCAGTCAATGGTGTTATGAAGGAAATGCGACCATACTGCATCATCGTAGGCAGGACGGTGACCTCTCTATGCACTAAAGATACGGGAAACAATTGTGATATAAGCAAAGGTACAAAAATCGAGACTATTTCTACCAATTACACATCGATTTTAGGAACTGTCATGGTTTGACATACTTTCTTCTATACGCTTTCACAGAGAGGAATTCAGAAAAATTTCGTTCAGACTACAAACTTCATCATGGTCAGCTGGAGCAAGCAAATGTGGCAAGGTATAGTGAACAGAGCGGTTCGATTGTTGGCATCGGATCCGTTTGAATCGCACTTCTTCTCGGCAGTCGCAACCGTCAACTAAAACTGAACTTAACTTTGAAGTTTTGAGAATAAACTTGACATTGTATTATTTTTGTCTATTATGGCCTTCCTCCTTCATCTTTTGGAGTTTCCAGTCGTTACTATCCCTCGTCGTAATTCCCGACTACTGCTATTAAGTCAAAACTATTTTTGACGACATTCGTACTTTAAGTGCCAAATATTATCGCAATTAAATCAGTTTTTCGTAAATATATTTCCACATTCGTTGTAGAAATTTACTAAAATAAAGAAAGTGAGAAACATCAAATCTTTTTGTGATACTCAAAAATGGCTTATGAAGGAGCTTCAAGTGCTTACAAGGAGATTTCCAACTATCCAGAGCATTTTCTAATGCACGTCTCAATAGGCAGAGTCCTCAATGGGATAAAAATAAGATGAGGTGGTAAGTAAGGGCCGCTCAAATCTAAGCAGATATTCTAAAGCCAGTTGAAGCACAATGCATGTGCTCATCGTCACACCGTGTCAATCAAGTAGAAAAGCATTATTCGAATGAAAAACATTCGTCGGCGTTGTCATCTTTAATGGGACGGATGATGGTCATTGCTAGGAAAGACGGACGGTTCATATATGTTGGACGGCGTCAAATGAAAAGCGGATCTTATTCGCTGGACAAGAACTTTTTATAAGGTGTCGCAAATCATTCGAAAATATAAATCTCTGGTCTTCGCGGCATGGGCCGTTTTTTGAAAGCACTCTTTTATTATAGTGTAGAATTCAAAATAAAATTATGTTTTACATCGGCAGCACAAATCCATTGTCACCAAGCTGGAAGCACGAAAAGAATCAACGTGCAGAGAATAGCTTTCAGTATCAAAGTCACCCGTTTTATTTAGAGTCTCTTTCAAAGGGGAGAAAAATTTCCTATCTGATTAATAAAACTCACATTCGATGTACCTAAGAGAATTGAGGGTGAGCAAATGAGCGGCCTCAGACGGAAGTCGAATCCGCGTTTCATCTTATCCGAAAACGCGTGCTCCACTACCAATACATCACCGAGGTACATTTGCCCGGCCACTCATTCTTCAACATCTCTATGTCAAAAATCAGCTACCAACCTTTGGCAGTTATATAAGCAACATCGTAACACTGCGAAAAAACCAGTAAAAATACTAGAGTTCAGGAGTATTGAATCTAAAGTGGCTCTCAGCTCAACTGGGTTTATAATGCCAAATCGCATAGCCGTCCATAACTGTTGAAGGTTGGTGTCTGATAACTAACATAGAGATGGCGAAGAATGAGTGGTCGGGCAAATATGCCCCTGTGGTGTAGCGGTAGAGCACACAAACCGGGATAGGATGAAACGCGGGTTCGATTCCCGCCTGAGACCGTGTTTTTGCTCAATACTCAATTTCTTAGGTTTTCATGGAACATCGTAACACTTTGAAGAAGCGATGAAAATACTAAGATTTCGTAGTATCACACTTTATGTGTGTAGCGCATCGACCCCGTTGGGCGATAGCCGTGTTATTGCGCCGCATTCCATCTTCGCCCCCCACCCAACAGGTTGGCCAAAAAACACATGCTCACGTACGTGAATCAATCTTATTTTTCCTGTTGTACTGCAAAGAGAAAGTTCTTTCCCGAAAATAGGCGCAGACTTGGATTTGTTGACTCCTAAGGAACGAATTCTAGCAGCTGAAATACACGATTGTTCGGAAGCCTTTCGAGCTGCATAAAAGCTTTCGCTCAGATATTCGGCATTCGTTTGAAAGCTTAAGTCTATTTCATTTCAGCGATACGTCTGACTCCTAAAAAGGTTTTGTCATCACGTTGAAACAGCGAAAGTAAAATTATGTTTACACTCAGATTTCTTCATTTGCTCGGCTGCGCTTCGATATGGTTCTTCACTAAAGTTTTATTAGTCATTGATTAGCCAAAATCCCGAAGATCGGTAATGCAAATTATTTTGTTGTAGCTTATCAAAGTACACTTTAAAATCGAAAAGAATATCACATATCACGCCTGAAATGCTAACCCGCCGCTTAGACGTCATAGGCGGTTTATTGGTATTTGTAGGTGAACTTTATGAGTCAGAAGTATCATATCATTATATAAAAAATGGAGTGTCACTAATAAACCTTTCACAGAGATTTTCCTGATATAAAGAGTGATTTTTCTTTCAAAATCGTTCATTTTTCAATGGTAATACCGCGCCCTTTAAAAAAATAAACAAACTTTCAACCGCTATTGTGCATTTGTGTCGCCTGTCTTGCAAGATCGTAGCTTGAAAGCACATCTTTTGCAACTAGACATTTCTAATAGAGGTCTATGTAGAAGTTATGTAACTCGAGTAAGTGTAGGTGTTCATTATTGTGCATAATACGGTACTTCTCCTATCACCACCCATAATCAGAAGAAGTATTTTTTGGTCTTTAGAAGAAGTATTTTTGGTCTTTCCAGACATATGAGTTGTTATTCGATAACTTAAATCTCGAAAAATTGGAAGGTGTACTTTATTTTTTTGAATCCTCTGTATTACACTGTAACAGGAAAAATAATATGTTATTTGACACTTGAGCATCTTTCGATGAGCAAAGCTTCCTCAAAAAATTCAGCAGTTCTTCGATAACACAAATTCCGGCAATAATAGCGCCCCTGGTTTTGTAAAAAACCCCTTAATTTTGCTGCCACTGAAATTAAGATTGCATTTCACATGTGACACATATGCCATCAACCGATATGTGGATGGATATTGCAACACTAGCATTGAATGGTCGCCGTTCAATAACCAATCGACTGCTCAAATCTCGAGATTTTCAAATGTCTATCTGCCTTAGATATATAAGATTCTTCCTGCGAGTTCTAGCAACAAGAAAAAACTTTGCACCTCCAAGTATTTTTCGTTAGACACGGCTTTTCTCTCAGGCCTTCCACACATTGATAATCTTGAAATATGTGCGCAAATCTTGAAATTTTCAAAGATGTGTTTAGTTATATTGAATTTTACACTCGGCGCGCACCTTACGCAACATGTAAACTGAGCTGCGAGATCGATGCGGCGCCGAGTGTGAAACTCAATAATATTTTAGCTGTAATAACACATTGAAAGGTCCTTCTCAAGGATCAAGCTTGTCTTTGAGATTATTGGAATTTGTGCTTTCGAGTGGCTATTGAATGTCTGAATCAAAACTCTGTCCAGCGAAAGATGCCTGAGTGTGAAAGAAAAATTGGTATTTAAATGTTGTGCGGTGACAAAACTTTAAGCCAATCTAGTTTGCTGAACAGAAAATTTTCATTGAACTGTTAGTAATCATTAGAAAGCTTAAATCTTTGGCTACAACTATGCATTGCCAGTCTTTTAGATCATCCGTTTATGTCGTTGTAGCATAAGGAATAAATTTCATTGCGGTATCATGATGTTTTAATAAACCAATGTTGCGGAGTGGTGTGCAAAAACGTTTGCGTTAGCTGGGACTCGAACCCACAGCTCACTCTTTCTGGAAGCGCGTGCTGAACCGTGTTGCACTACTAACGGTTTCGCACACCACTCTTTATACTCTACAACGCTTTATCTGTCAGCAGCCATCTGTCTACGGTCTGGCGTGAAAGTCACTATCGGCATTGGACCCATTTGTGCTGACAGATATTGGGTTTTAATAATCAATCAGAATTCATTTTATTAGACCACGTATTGCGGTGGTATGATTTTACGATAAATCCAATAAAACGAAGATAAGATGCGACCTCGATTTTACTGAAACATTTCTAGTCGGACTTTTTGGCACCCACTCTCCGTAACTGGATCTTGCACTGTAAATTTGTTGAATAAGAACGATCGCTACAGACTACTCATGGGAATGTTCTCAGATAATATGTCTACTCAGAAGAATCAGAGATACCAAAACAAACAGGTGAAATGTCCTTTTGGAAAAGACTTCATTAACTGCTTTTGACAAATCACGGACATGTTTTTGAATGACATAGCAACTGCTATTGGGAGTAACAATCTCCTGATTGGGCAAGAAATTGCTAAAAAATAACGACAAGCACTTTGTGGACGATTAGGTTTTGCTTCTAGGGAAAAGTACGAATTTTTCAACTAGCTACGTGATGAGATCTCTTCATACGTGTACCTTGGTTGCACTGAACATGAAGGACAGCACAAAGGAGGAATTCAACAAAAAATTAAGCAAAAAAGGGGTCGCTTTCTGTGTTCTCAAAAGAGCGACCAGCCAAATAATGGATTCACAATACGTGCTAGCCTTTCGATTAAATAGTGGTCCCAGTGCTCTGTTTGGTAGCAGAGACGTGGGCTGATACCTCGACCACGTCAAGACTACTGTGAACGACTCACAGAGCGCTTGGACGACGTCTTTTGATAATCAGTGGACATTCACAAAACTTAGCCGAATTACGCAGCTCATATTTCCAAAATCTACAACATTTTCGTGACCCAGAAGAACATGTATCAATAGCGAAGCACAGATGGGCCGATCATTTATTAAAAAGATCAGACGGTATGGACAGATGGACGAAATGAACTTTAGAGTAACTCCACGAGAATGCACCCGTTCCTGACGACGACCACCTAGTTGTGCAAACGTCTTACTCACCTGTCGATATTTTTAAGATCATAGTACGAAATTCGCGCCGGTTACATGCTCGGATCAAACCACCACCGTGGACGTCAATCGCGAGAAGAGGCGACTGAAAAATGTGCTGGGGTGTGCACAATTCGTAATGACGGACCGTCAAAGTATTCAAGTAAGTATGGTACTTGTTAGCTAATGGATGACTCACCTCTGTAAGATGCGCTATCACAATGGAGAATGATCAAAATTTATCCAATAGATCAGCACTTCGTGCATTTGAAGAGCCACGCCGAATCAGCGTGGTCTATATCGGTTAATGTTCGAGTACTCGTACGTTGGACTGGGTGAGGCTATATAGATCCACATAGCGAGGGCAGGCGTCTTTGTCGACCACCGATTCATGATTTGTTTGGGCCGGCTCTGAAGTAGGCGAAAGCGGCGACACGTCGTTGGCCGTGTGAGACAATTCTAACGGCTCAGTGTTAGCTTGTAAATCAATGACAATACTTTTAAGTGCTGCTCTTAGCACAGAGGTGCTGTTGCAAAAAAGGACTCAAAATATGAAGAGAAATAAGATTGTATATCAACTGACTAATCTGCTTTACAAAACCGGCTTCCTGTGCTGCTTTGATTCTGGTGCACACATACAAGCAACAATTTTCTTCGTATTTCTCTGATGAATTCTTCACAGCATTGCTCCCAACTATTTTGATTTTTTCCTCTTGAAATGCCGCGAATTTTCCCTGTTTCTGGAAGAGAAATTATGAAGCCGTAATAGAGAAGAATAGACCAGCTTGGGTTATTTGAAGAGGCTATCGATTGACTGCATGGGCTGAAACTTTGCGTTCAATTTTCGGATAACCAAAGAATCTCATAAACTGCTACGAAGTAGAGTCGCATTCTTGATCCGATCCTTAACCTATAATGTGCTGTCTAGTCGCAGCATTGCATCGAAATTAGTCTTTATCTAGTAGCCCACAATCAGTAAAACTTTGAAGAAGTGGTCCTTTTTGGAATAATAGTTCTATTTTTCCTTTTATTTCTTTTCCACACCAAATCGATCCTCGTTAGTCTTGTTCAAAATAGTTCTTTTAATGCGTGTTGTACGACATACTCAAAAAGTCATTCAATTCATTTTTTCGCTAGATAAGTTTAGCATTAGAACATGATAACATATTTGAATCTTTCGTGAGGTCTCATATTTTACTTATACAGTGCCAGACACGTGGTTTCGCCTTACGCCTCATAAGTAGCACGGTGCTCTCCGATTCCGGTTTCCCTTGCAAGGCTACATACCTCTACATATAACGAAATCAATCGGAATTCAATCATTGGAGCGCCTCTTGCGTGTGGCAGATCTTATAATATACCCAATAATGTAGAGTGCTATTTAAAAACACTTCATTCGAACCCAGATCTCACTGTTTCGGTGGACGCGTACTGAACCGTTGCACTACCGCTACAATGGAATCGACGGGGAAAATGTATTATTCAGTTCTAAGTCATGAGCGGTCGACTGTTGGCTACGGTGTTGAGTGATGTTATCACTGGACATTAAGGGATTTGTTATCGCTGCAGTGTGAAATGATTTTTTTCATCCTACACGTGCAGTGTAACATCATCGTCATCGATTCCCTTATATGTAGGGGTAGAACCCCTAACAAGGAATTGGCTGAAGCAAAAGGCACCGTGCTACTGATGAGGCTGCAAGGCCGAAATGGCTGCTAGTACTTTATAAGTGCGATATCAGACCTCATGAGTGGCTCAAAATATGCTGTCCGATTATGTTGTTTAGAGCGAGGCTTTGGAAAAACATTCGAGTTTAGACGTATTTAGCATCAAACTCAATGGAGTTGCAAATCAATACTGGCTCAGCAAACAATTCTTGTCTAGAGACTGCCTCACAAAAACTTAGTACAATGACGCAGAAGTTTTGCACATCCCTTTACATCACTGGGTATATACATATAACATTACACCACCGTCAAAAGCGGTGAAATCGAATGAATTCTATTTGATCATCCATTCACCAATATCTGTCAGCGTGACTGGGTTAAATGCCGATATCGACTACATGGCCCAAACCGTTGACGGTTTGTTGTTGTCAGATAGATACTTTGTAGCGTGGAAGAAGTGGTGGTAGATTAGGTGTCAATAGTGCAGCGGGTTAAAACACGCGCTCCCGGACAGAGTGAGATGTGAGTTCGGATCCTATCTGACGCAAAATATTTATACATCACACTACATCACTGGTTTTGTTTACAACCACCAAAAGCGATCAAATAAAAAGAATTCTATTCAGCACAATGTTGTTTCTTCGCCACAAACTTCTTCATTTGAGAGAGCACGTTATGCTGGCTTCGCAGAAGGGCACGGAGCAATTGTAGTTTTATGTTCGGTGCTCAGTGGCTCTCCTCTAGTGTACGGCAAATTTCGTGTGGCCGTTTGTTGATAAATTCCAAGATATCTTGGTGCTTTTGCAGTTGCGAAGGGAGTGAATTTAGCCAAGCTATTTAGAATTTAGCCATGCTATTTTGAGGTGAGAGGTGCATTAGCAATCCATGCGATCGTTGTTCAACTAGTTTTCATTTGAACAACCAGTGGAAGACTTATAAAAAGCGGTAAGTATGTCGAACAGTGTTATGCTCCTGATGCTATCGAAAATCCTGATTTGGTGACTTCTTCTAATGAACTAATAGAAATGTTTGGTTGAGGTTGTGGGCAGCGCGTTCTTTCCAGGACGGACGTCAGACTATTACCACTCATTACCTATCTCTGTTTTTGAATTTTTTGAAATTTTATTTGGCTCCTAATCTGGGAAAAAACAGAAATTCTGATAACTCGCAACTGAGATATTTTGCTGTAGTTCTGCACAACCCTTGCATGACTCACTCTGAGTGGAAGTAACAGCGATCTAAGTATTTTGGGTGAAAGTCCGTCTGCGTTTAAACATTTGATTGCTTTGAGTTCATCACCTTCTGGCTTGCCTGAAGGCGCCCTCCGCCTACGTCAAACGCTGATTTTCTGAATATGATCATTTTTTTGAGTTTCGCCGTTATTACTCGAACGAAACAATTGAAGTTGCCTCTTATTCGGATTTGCTTACCGCTCTGTTTCTGTCTTTGCTATTTGAATTTTGAAAGAATTTTGTTTATTTCCTAATCACTAGAAGGCTGTTTAGCAGTGTATTGGTCTAAATCAAACAAAACTTCGAGGTTTTTGATCTCTCGAAAAAGTTTTAGGCACCTTTTCCTTGTGTGCACCCATTTTTTACTCCCTTGTTAAAAAACGTAGCTTTAGTTCTCTTTGACGTTGTAATAAACGTTTAAGCTATAAGAATAATGAGCTTAGATCTTGGAATTTGAATGCCATGCAATTTACAATTCAATTTACTGCAGTGAAACAGTAAGATAAATTGATTTTCACACTCAAGCATTTTTTCCTGGATAAAGCTTACCTTTCAAACTCTTTAGTTTCTGTTTCGGGTGTTTTCTTAAGACCACTGCTCAAATTTCAGTATGCCTCATAATCATTATTTGAGCCACGCATGTCAGTGGTCTGTCAATGAGAGCTGACTTATAGAGCCCGATACACGTGTTACGATCTTGCGATCTCGTCAGTCGGGCCTTTCTCGTCATTTGCTAATCTCTGTGGGAGCTGTTGGGAAGTGTCTCAACCACTGGCATGCGTGGCTCAAATAATGATTACCAGGCATCTTTAGAACCTTTTGATAGCACAAATTTCAACGATTTCAAAGATAGGTTTGATTATCAGAGAGCTTCTCAATGTGGTATTACTGTCAGAAAAAATATCAAGTTTAGCATTTAGCGCGCATTTCTTCTCTCCTAGGGTATAGGGTTGCTTCGTATCGATCACGCAGCACAGTCCCACACGCCGCGTCCAAAAGGCAATCTTGATCTCACTCTTGCAATGCAGTAAGAGGTTTTTCGAAAAACCAGGTGCACCATTGAAATTCGAGAGTTGAGCTATTAAATAATTGCTGAATTCTTGAGAGAAAAGCTTTGCCCAGCCAAAAAATTTTGAGTATGAGATAAAATCTTATTTTTGCTGTTAAAACCCAATATAAAGGCCATTCCAAAAACAAACAATCCTGTTCGAACTCTAAGTATATGAGTTACTTAGTGGATATTGAAAGCGTGATGCTATTATGCCAGCGTTGCGAAATCACATACTGGTGCGAGGTGCGCGCGTCGCATGGTGAGATGCAATATTAATATCGTTATTGCAGCGCAAATGGAAGAGCTCTTTGTAAATTGTAACGTACTGACGAAATCGCCTAAATTTGGGCTGTTGAATATCTGCTCAAATTTTCGAAAGAAAAGCTCTGCTCAGCAAAAAATGCTCCAATGTGAAATAAAATTTTCTGTGTTGTTACGGCGCAATATAAAAGCCATTTGATAAATAAGATATAGTAATACAATTATGGAGATGGGTACGCCTCATGATTTAGACTCATGCTCGTTCCACTTGTTAACTGGAAAAGTGTTATCTTTACACGCTGCCTGATTATGAGATCCGTTGCAGAACATAACTCTTTTCTTCGAAATGTGTTATGTGGAGTGCATGAGGCTATACTCTTGCACACTGTCGACTCCGAAGGCGGGATAGTTGAGCATTCATCCACTATTACGTGCTCTTTGGCACGACTAGTGTCCTCTCGATCAAAGGCAGAATTTATAAGGCAGAAATCTATGGCAGTTTTTACCTTAAAGAATTTTTTCGGACGTTGTTGGTTGAATTTTACGCAAAACCAAAATTGCATACCTGTGAACTGGAAACAAAACTTTATTTGATATTCCCCACGTGCTTAGGTTGAGACATGGTTGCTAACAAGAGCTTATTCAATTAACGGCTTGGCATCTTCATCTTCTCCAAAGCTGATATGATGGTCCACATCATTCGTTCCGTCTAATCACAAACCAGACACTGCCACACAACCCCTTAATAACACGAGTGACTATGGAAAACCTATTAGAATCACTGCCTCTGACAAACACAAAGATAGTGAAAAGTTCGCGGAATAAAATTTCTGAGGAGGAGTGTAGTAGTAAGTTAGTAAGTTGAGTTTTGATAGAGGATTAAGACTCAAGGAGTCGGCTGAACCTAGGGACAGCGCTACTGATGAGATTCCGGTAGGACAAAGCAAACGCTTGTATAGCACTCGACCTAATGACTCAAAACATATTATATCCTCAGAGGTTTTGATGTTAACTTTTCGCAAAATCATTTTTGTGATACATCTGCTGATTATTCTCAACGGAGTTGGATGAAAGTCGCCATATAAATGACTCCAAGAAGTGCCAAATTTTTAACAAGCAAACAAATTCGTCTTGTGAAGCAATGCACGGGCTGATAAAAGTACACAGTCACAGTCATGATGCCACATCTACAACAAAATTATAAAAATCTCACTGACTCCACATACGCATGTCTTCTAGCAAATTTGGCTGCTATAAAAAAATCATTCTAGAACTAATCGCCGCAAAACAATACAAAAACAGAAGACAACAGCGGTAGCGATAAGGTAGCCAGTTATGCACAAACGTCAGCACCAACATTTAGAAGCATAACAGATACCAAGCCGATGTAAGGAGCATCCTAAAGCAGTTGCGAATGCCCAGTCCAACATACTAATAGCAGGACATCACTTGAGGAAAAGTCTCATTGACTCCCAGTGTATAATTTTCTCGTGATGTTATCGCAGCTCCACTGTGCTGTGGTTTTTATCCCATGATGTGCTGTTTTAAGAGGACAAAGTCATCAGAGAAGCCACGACAGTGCCCATTATCTCAGTCTGTCAAAAAACGGAAGTTTTTCCTATGAAAAAGTTTTATCATGTTGTTCATTACCAAATAATAGGCTGTGCAGCAGGTTTAGTACCAACTTGATTTTTGACACGATTTTTGCAATAAAACTGCATAATTTCGGTGTCAATCAATTGAGCTTCTTGCTGCAAATATTTTGCTATGCAACTAGTCTATATTTTCTCTATGATGGAGCCGTTTTGGGAAGAAATTCGCTTGCTACTCACGAACGAATGGCGCGTTAGGGATAATACTAGTGAAGTGATGCACAAGATTAGTGGAGTTTCAGGCGATGATACGGCTGCAAAAAGGACAGCTGAGTAGGTAGTTCACGACGCTTAAAGATGGAGAGAACAGTCTGAAGAATCAGTCACGCTCGGGCCGTCCACATGAAAATGATCGTCAGATTGTCTTTGCTACTGCCAAGAGAATTTCCCACTGACATGCCGACTGCTAGCCAAACAATTTGATTGTTTATTGTTTATCAAGCTCTTACCCGAAAAATCGAAGAAAGTATTGAGATCAATAGAGAATACTTTAATTACTTTTGCCTTCTTGTTTGGAACAAAATACCTCAAAAATCGCTTCTTTCTGATTATACGAAGACGATCTTATTTGCTGTAAAGAAAATTTTTTCAAGAGCCTTAGTGGCCATTCAGAGCTGAGATTCAAGACTACAACCACATACTCACCGGTTCTAGAGCACGCCTTTAGAACGCGTGACATTCAAAATAGATTAGTATTTTATGAATCCAGTGTTTTTCTCTTGTTTCGCTAGTTTTCCGCTGGACAAAACTAGTTACCAAGAGTGTCAGCATTTAAACTATAGCACAAGCCTCAGGGAACTCAAAAATGTTTTGTTTCCTAAAAAGCTCTTTTGATCCATTGGCCTCCCCTGGTCATTTGAATTGCGCTTTTGAACCACGCCAGACAGAGCTCTTTTCCTGAACTATTAATTTTCATCCGATAGGGTAATGTTTCTTGATTCCAGCGATGTGCTTAGTTTCTAGAAAATACGGTCTAGAAGGGAAAATGAGATCGAGGTTTACATTTATGACAATGTTGTTTACCGGCTATTCGACAATTGGAAGGCCGTGGTAGAGTGCGTGGGCAAGGAGCGGGGCAAGGCGTGACAATAGATGCACTGTTATTCAGCAGGAAAATTTCTCCCCCGCCTCGAAAGAAACCCCGGATAAAGCAGCTGACTAAGGCGCTACAAAAATTTCTCTACACATTGATACGTTTTTCGGCCTCCAGCTAATCACACACGTAATAGAAATGAAGGCGAAAGGCTACTGTGAAGCATAATTTTTCGATGTGAATGCTACACCGTTGTGAAGGGGTGTTTTGAAAAACCGACAATGTAGGGCTATAGCCTTAAGTCCCGACTTCAGATTGTAACTAAAGTTCTCTCTCCAGCGAATGAAGTCGGTTTTTCATTTGTCTCCTTGTTACTCAAAAAAAGCTCAAAAATCATATTCAAAAGCCAAAACGTTGCAAACTTTTTACATAACCTATCATTAGAGAAACTCATCAGTCACATAATATCTAAGAAGAAGAGCAATTTTGCAAACTATTGGAAGACAAGAGTGGGGATTCAAAAGCGAGATTAGAGACTTCAAATAAAAAACCGATAACGAGTAAAACATGTCATATAGTGAGAAGGCAGCTCACAGGTCCTCTACTGAGAAATGCAACGATTGGAATTCTTATACTCATTCGATGACCATTTTTGGCAGATGACTTACCGTGTTCTTTCCGCAGCAATTGGAATAATGCATACTGGTCTAATTTTTTCAGGTGAGCCAATGGGCAGCGACACCGACTATCACATAACAGAGATTGAGATCTGGCTAGGAAAATTTTACGGGCTTGAAAGACATATCCTGCCCGGAAGTGCTGAGAAACGCATAGAATCGTCCTAGCGAGCCGTTCATTTCTGACGTTGGATTGTTAGAAGGAATGCTCATAGTGAGAGTTGCTCTGCAATACATACTGTATTGGTGTTGAATATCATCTCCGTCCAGATATAGCAAAAAGTTCTGTGTTTTATGGATGACGGCAGCCAAACTTTGATCTGCTTGCGAGAATCAAACCACTAATTTTCAGTGGCGATTTTCGAAAATAACACATAATCATATACTTCAACAGGCCTGCCTTTGCAATCATTTTGAGAAGTTTCAGTAATAATATTCATTTAGAAGAAAGCTTCTTTGTTTGAATCCAGTTCACCTTCTACTTTCCTCACCCTTCATTAAGATTTGTCTTGACGTACACTTTTCTTTTCTCAAATGCATGCTTTTTTCATTGGAATAATCCAAGCGCAATTGAGAACATAGTATCCAATTTTCGCCTATTCGAGTTATATTTCATCCTCATTTGAAAGCGATACTGTTGCATACACCAGAACACATGAGAGGTTGATATTTGGCTCCAGATTTCTACGGTCACCACAAATGGCATCCAAGGTTGCTTTGATCGTTGAAATCACAATTGTTTGTCTTTAACTCACTGTAGTCATCTACAATCCAAGGCGACTGCACTCACTCGTTCGTCTTCGTCGTGGATCTATTCTGAGTTAGACGCTGTCATCAGACCAACAATGCCGACAAACCGCTGGGGACAACCTGTTCAAATCATCGCTTCTGTAGTAAACAAAATCATCGAAAGTCGACCGAGCAATAGTTCTGACAAAAACATTTTTTACGGTCAACTGTGTGAGAAATTCACCAATCACTCTTGATGAGGCTAAACGAAAATCGCTTTTCAAAACATCAGCTGCTGCCGTATTTATTTCACATACATTGACAAGCAAGTAAATGCATACTATAATAAATGTACACATTCACACTCATGATGCCACAATCATAACGTAGAGTTATAGAATTCAGACTGTCGATAAGCGATGAATTTTAGCATGCCGTTATTATGGCATCCTATTATTGCACAAACGTGATCTCCAATACTTCGGAGGGTAAGAAAATCCGGCCACGAGCTCTTGAACTCTGACCGGACAACGGGAAAGTACCCTAAATCCAGTGACATAAGGAGGATTCCAGTACATTTGCTATTAAGCCCAATAGAACGTGTCAGTAGCAGGAGATCAATGATGATGGAATGTCTCATTAATTGCCTGCCTGGAAAAATTCTCTTATAGAAACACACGCCTTCCTTGCGTTGTGGTTCTTACCGCATGAGGTTCTGTTTTACGACTGTTGAACTTCTCAGAACAATCACGATAATGTTTATTACCTGAGCTCTGACACTCATAAAATACAATAGTTCTTGTTCAATAGAAAATTTTAACCGTGTTGCTCATTTACAGTTAATAGCGGAGCTCATTAGTCACGGAACATTTGATAGAAAGTACTTTAGAATTCTTAAACTATATGGGATAAGAAAAAAGTTTCAGATCCAAAACTTTGGTTAAAATAGAAGTAAGAATCAAATTCGTAACTTTGAGAGGGAAGACAACATGTAGAGCCCGAATGGGAAATGCAAAGCTAGAGATATGATACATCTTTGGGATTCCATTAAACAGAAGTCTAACCACTATTCTCTCCGCGGCAATAAAAAGCCATAAAATCGATTGTAGATAGGCTAAACTTCAGCTAAACAAAAAGGAGCACAGTTGATCATCGGATAAAAAGAATTTATGGCATGAACTTATAAGATATATACCGTACGGAAGTGCTGCAAAAAGAATAGAATTTTGTCACAGAGTGCCTTTATAAGTGAAGTTCACTAATTTGGTAGAGCACGCGTATCACGGTAGTGAAATGAATTTCATCTAGCGCCCTCGTCTCATAAAAATTTCATGCCTTATTAATGTTGACAAATTGATTCAAGACGGATATTGCGAAGGTAAAATTGGCAATACTCAGTAGGAATTCTTATCATCAATGCATAATCATATGCTCTAACAGATGCACTTCTACAATCCTTCTGAAAAAGCCTTGCTAATGTTATCCTTCGATAACATTGTTATCTCGGTAACATCTAGTTTCTGACGTTCTACTTTCCTCACTCTCCATGAGCTTTATGTTTCACAAATCATGATTGAATGCAACCTGATATACTGTTTAAAGCCTCTTAGAAGTCTACTGAAGGCATCTGATGGTAGACGTACGTTTCAACTTTCTCGCAAGCCTCATCAGTACCACATGGCTTTCGGTGTATCCCTACAATTAATGGTAGCGGTGCCGAAGAGTTACCACTCCTCGCCAAGTGAGAAGATCACTTGATGTATCGTTTTTTAGAGTGAATGATTATCGATTACATTGCTTGCAACTGTCATGGAGCAATTTAACAATAACTTTCAGCATTCTATCAAAGTGTACTAAATTTTTGATCTAGTTTTCGATATAGTCAATTCGAAGAAATTCTTACATATGCATCATAACAGTCGTAAACAATGTAATCGACAACCAATGATTCTGAAAAAATGCCACATCAAGTGATCTTATCACTTGATTAAGTGAAACTTCGACTCTGCAACCATTAGTTGTAGGGGTGAAGTGAAAAGTATGTGGCACTGATGAGGCCTACGAGAAAGTTGAAACGTACATCTATAACTAGAGATGCCCCTATCACACCTCTGAGAGGATTAAAACATTTTATTAGACTATATCGAAATTTTAAGCGAGGTTTCGAGATAGTCGATTTAAAGGTATTATTGTTACATGATCGAATACGCTGAAATAATGCTACGTTCAATCGAGGAATAGTATCCTTTTTTGTCTGTACAGAGTGTGCTGTTTCATGTCCATTTGAAAACGATGCTGCTGTTCACAATGGAACAAATCACCTGTATCACCTGTCGTCCCGTTGATCGTCGAGTGACTCGAGCGGGTACCCGCAACTCTTCCATTTTTCCCTATCGCGTGCAAGAGTAGCCCAGTGGGTCCTCCTTGCTCTAGGAATTCGCTGAGCATCATATCTTTCTTCCATCGCTTTCGTGAAGAAATCGGACCAACGGGTCAGTGGTCTTCCTTTAGAGCGCTAGACGTCCCGAGGAATCCAGTCGGTAACGGCTCTCGTCCATCGGTTGTCGTTGAAGCGCATCACGTGTCCGGCCCACCTTATTTTCGATATCCTGGCGTGTAGAACGGCGTCTCTGATTTTCGATCGTTGACGTAGGTCGGAACTTCGGATCCTTTGTCTCATTTGCGAAATACGAGATACTCCTAGCATCGACCTTTCGACTGCGCGTTCGATAACGGCAAGTGATCTTTCATCCTGCTTACGTAGCGACCAGGTTTCTGCTGCATACGTTAGGGCAGGGATAATTGTCGAGTCGAAAAGGTGGGCACGGAGTCGGATGTTCTTTGTCCTCTTCACTACATCTTCGATGCTCTTAAACGTTCCCCAAGCCGCTCCTTTCCTCCTGCTCAACTCTGGGGCTAGGTCGTTCATCATGTTGATTTCACGACCTAAATAGATGTAACTGGAGCATTCGGAAATTGTCGTTCCGTTGAGCGTGAATGGGGCATTAGAAACCCATCCGTTCCTCATGAACATTGTTTTCGTTAGATTCAGTTGAAGACCGATCTTTCCACAGGCGTTATCGAAATCAGTCAACATTCGTTCCGCTTGGCTGATGTTTGGTGTTATGAGAACGATATCGTCAGCAAAGCGAAGATGGTTTAATTGTCGACCGTCAATTTTCACTCCCATTTCGTCCCATTCTAATGTTCGCATGACGTTTTGTAGGGTGGCAGTGAATAGTTTTGGCGATATTGTATCGCCAAGGCGATACAATATGGAACAAATAAGACGTCAATAATCGACTTTATACATCTATGGTCGCTGTGAATGACATTCAAGGTTGCCCTGTTGGTTGTTGAGATTATAATTGTTTGAGATTATAATTGTTTGTCTTGAATTTACATTGGGCATTTGCAATGGATTCACCATCTTCTTGCTTAAAAAGTGGGCCACACAATATAACACTGCCACTTTCATTTTTGCTTTTTTGAGGACATATTCAGTAAAAAGCAAAGTGTTCGGTTCAAGATTTATTTTTTTTTGGGAAAAGTAGTGCTGTCCAAAACACTTCTATGATGTTGCTTTTCCTTCTAGCGACTGACTTTCTTCATGCACTAACAAGTAACTTAATCTGTTTGTTATTTAGAAATTTCTAAAGCGACTTTTGGCATCTTCTAGTCGTTTTTCAGCACTTCCGTGCACTATCTCAGAAGCTTTTGGGATACACTCTAATTGGATCTAAATCCTTATTATGTGTCGATCGGCATCTCTCCTTTTTTGTTCTTCGAAAATTAGCTTGACATACACATCTATTGCTGCGGAAAGAATATCGGTGAAGCTTCGCTGAAAATATGCCAGACAGGTATAAGATCGCAGAAGATGCCGAGATACGCAAACTTTGAACCTGAGACGGTTTCGACCCGTGATTACCGTTGAGAGCAAGACAGAACGAGCAGCTCTAGGATGTAGTGGGAAACTTGGTGAATTCCTGGAATGGGTAGTCGTGGGTTCAAGGCCACCTTGAATTCAAAGATCTCGCCGCGTTTCAGCAGTTTCGCAAGAATTCAAATCGTAACCGGCTGCTAGGATGAAATGAAAATAAAGTAGTGAAAACATGAGATTTTTCAGGCCCTGTATTTCTCACTCCTGTTCTACAAGCTGTCTTCTCGCTTATATGCCATTTTCTGATTGTTGCTTGGGGTTTTTTTAGGAGTACTGGACTTGATCGTTGAATTTCTAACCACGCCTCTCAAGCATTGAAAAAAAACTGCCCAGCCAATGGTGCTTCTATCTCATAACTTTATTCACTACTTGAGTCTAAGCAATATAGTGAATTTCCTTTTAAAAAATAAGCTTCTGGATCTTGTAAGTGCTTAGCCCTAGGTATTCATTATGGCATTTGTTCTCAGAACTTTGGTGCCCTTAAAACTGCATATCATCCGGCAAAACCACAAGGCAGGATAGCTGTGACGACCTTAACAGAAGAGAATCTCAAGCAGGTAGTTTACAAGCCTTTTTATCATGACTGATCTTCAACTATCGATAATCAGTATGATGTGATTGATGTATCGTAATTAAAATAAAAAAAAATTCAATCATTAATTTGGGTCAATCACACTGCGCTGGAATCCTCCATCCTGACATCTCTTTTATTCGTTACGCTCCTAAGTATGGGTGCTGATTTAACTGAATATCCGGCTACCATACTACGAGTACTAGTGGTCCTCGGCACTTTCTTGCAATACTTTGTGCCGGTTAGTTTTGATCTGATATTAGAGATCAGACTATATGAATTATACAGTGTTTTGTTAAGGATATGACTTATTTTGAGCCATAGGTCTAGTGCTATATAGGCGCCTATTTCGTCCTATTGGGACTCATCAGTAGCACCCTCCCTCGGTTCCGTCGATCCCTTGAGGTTAAATAATCCTCTAAAGGAATCGGCGCCGAGTAAAAAACTAATCACCCAAAGTCGGATGATGGTCTTACCTGACTTTGTGGTGACCGGCAGTCGAGCTTACGGCTTTAGACCTATGGCTCAAAATAAGTCATATCCTTATCAGATTAAATCATTTTGAGCGGGTCTGTAAAAAAGCAGTCGATAGCAGAAGTACAGTGTTTTGTTTTAGATGTGTGCAACAATTTCATACATATCGCTCTAAACAAAAGCATACGAAGCATACGAGATTTGCTAGCGAAATCCATCAAGAGACGGTATGTTAAAAAGTTTATTATACTAAGTCTACCTGCACGAACTCTGATATTTATCGTTTATTGATGATCTCTATCCAATGCTTTTTGTTGCACTTGTGGCATTATAAGTATGACTGAATACGATTATAATGATGTGTATTGTTTCATAATGACGAAATTACTTGCTTATAAATGTTTGTTAGCTCGTTGCGGATAAAGCGCATGAAGTTTTATGAACCAATCGCACCGCCAAAAAGGATATTTATTTGCCAAATTGAAGTTTCAACGAACACCATCGTTATTGAATGATGTAGTCGCTGTAAAGACTTCTGTGGAGTTAGTAGTAAGGAGAATACCCATCTGTGCCAAAAACATGATAAAACAACAAGAAAACCATCTCCTTGAAAAAAGGAAGATATTTACAATTGTTATTGAACCTTTTTTTCCTTCCTCTGTCTAAGTTTTTGCAGCCATTACGTTGTTTGCCGGCTATTCGACAAAGCGACAGCCGTGGCAGTGGGCGTGGCAAAAGCGGGATGATGCAGGACGGTCAATACATTGTTATTCAAATGAAAATTTCTCCTCCGCTTTGAAAGAATTTGCAGATAAAAACGATCGAGCAAGATACTACGAAAATTTCTCGACACCCTGATATGCTTTTCGGCCTCCAGCGAATTATACGCGTGACAAAGATTAGGTCAGAATGTGACTGTCAAATATAATTTTGACGTGGATTTTCAGCTTTATAAAGAGGTGCTTTGGAAAACTGGTGACGTGGATCTGTAATCTCTAGTCTCGGCTTTCGAATGGTTACTATTACTCCCATAAAAGACTCCTCTCCAGAGAATTAGTCGGTGTTTTATTTGTCCCCTCTTAGTCAGAAAGAGCCACTTTTTTCACTATGAAAGGATAGAATGTTACTGAAAAGAATTTGATTCATCTATTTTTTGTGCAAAGGATTCCCACATGTTCTAAACCACTCTTTTGAGACAAAATCCACATAATTGAGATATCTGCACTTTGCAATCCATTTTTCACATTTTATTTTACAGCGCTATAGATGTGTAATGTGAAAACACATTTACTACATTTCCTGACTTTTAAAAAGAACATGCATGAAAAGTGTTTTGGTATGCAGTCGCATAAAGCTATGATTAGGTCTGCGTCCATCAATTCATGGAGTACTTTTCTGAAATAAAAGTATTTTCTTCACACATGCATTCTAAATATGTAACGGATGTTGCTGGTTTCCTGCTCAAAATATTTAATGAACGTCATATACGACCAACATCGGCCAGCAGCGGCTTATTCAGGATAGCTATCGTTTGCAAGGGATAAATGAATATTCGATCCCATTCGCTGTACAAGAATTTTTCCTAAAAATGTTAGTAATCATTGGAAAGCTTGAATCTCTGGCTGACGCGAAACGTAGCCAGTTCTCGATAAAACTTTCTTAAAATGGTGTAAAGTTAAAATTATGTTTCACACGCGCATAGTTCTCGACAGGCAAAACTCTCCATTTTGGACTATCAGTAAGATCCAATTGCGTAAGTTTCAATGATTCAAACTGTGCTTATTTTCCAATAAGACTGTTTCTCTGCAGTGCAGCAAGAAATAAAATCAAAATCACATATGCAAGCAGGAGGATTTTGGTTATTTTATGAGGTGGAGAGGATCGGGCACGGCGATCGTGCGTTCCAACACTGACGGTCGATCTAATGGCCCTTCCGCGGGCCATAGGAAGGTGCAATTTCTGTAATTCAATTAGAAATTGTTTCTCGGAACTCTAGATTAAGAGCCTGACTCTTATACCAGAAAATTTTATGTTCATGTGCTTTTCGTGCATTTAGAGAAACAAGAGTCTGATTGCGGGACCGATGTAAAACATAATTTTATTTTGAATTTTACAGCGTTATGAAAGCGTCTTTACTGAACCTGGTTACGTAAGGCTCTAGCCACAGATTTGATCTTTTGAAGATTCCTGACATCCCTATGAGAAATTCTTGCACAGCAAATGAGGTCGAATATTCATTTGTTACCTTATAGCCGAAGCGAACCTTTTTTTAGTATTGCATAGATCGAGAGAATATCAAAGCTGTAAGCTATGTCATACTATTTGATTTCGAGCACAAAATGACGATGTAATTGATTAATTTAATGGCGATTTATCCATCTACGGCCATGTACATTACGAATCTTTGTTGACATGATAAATGAGGGATAACTACGGTTGAATTGAAATGTAAAGAAATATGAGCAAGATAGCATAAAAACAGTTCAAGATATGACCTTTCCCAAATGTTGAGCTTTTCATTTGGAAAATCTAAGAGTTCAAAGGAATTTTCGATGTGCTAGTCTTATTGAAGTGTAAAACGTCCTCACTAACTATAAAAATCTAGTTTAATTAGGCTTTATAACACTGTCATTGAAGCGTGACTTCCAGCTAACATTCGCGTCACGGAATTTGACATTAGTTGAAGTTTCAGAGTAAGACACTTGATGAACTTTGTTGAAAATATTTAATGAGTTTCTCACACTATTGATTTCATAAAAGGTTGATATCAAAACTCATAATTGCCATTGTTTCGATATTTTTGGCTGCTTCAGAGGCGATGAATAGGGTAAGTTTTTCACAGTTGTTCGTCGTCATTATGGGTCTGATGAGTACTGGTCAGGATTATATCCACCACCAGGACGAACATCTGTGGACCATCGACTCGAGTTATTGACCCGAAGAGGATAAAGATGGTGAAACGTTAGCGAATCAAGGTTTTGGTACCAACCTCGCGTGCGATGTAATTGTGTGATAAAACCAACTAGAGATTTGTTTTCATGTCGAAGGCATACATTTTTAGCACTATGTAAAAGTACAGGCGACTACGTTTGAAAACTTTTGATACGATAGGAAATTGCTCTGCATTCTTACCTCGTCTATTCCACCTCTTTTTCGTGTAAGCAAAATGGGCAAGTAGTTGTTCAATCTTATAATGACATTTTATGTTTTTTGCTAGCTTTCTGCGCCTTTAGTATATTCGAGGGCGTATAGGTCTTACCCGTATATGCCTTATAATCTATGTAAATGATATGTGAATGGCGATATAATCAAAGAATAATTAGGCAGTTCTTCCCTGATGGGCATGGCCTATTCTTCTTCTCCCATCATTTTATCGGACGAGTCAGAAAAGGACATGGGTAGTGGTAAAAGAACGCTAAGATTTGTGAGGACAAGCAGACTATTATAGCGCCGATATTAAAAAAGTCGCTCTCAATCAAATCGCAGTCTATGAAATTTTTGCAGAAGATCTTTTAGAGGATAAAAAAGTGCACTTCTCAACGCTGATCTAATGCATTCGTTCCTTCACATTGACGCACGGTGGCCCTTCGATAAACCAAGTCAGCATTGCTATCCTTTCACACAAGTCTGGTACCAATTAGCAAATTCCGGTGGGTGGCAAGCTTGATGAACCTTTGCCTCGGAATGGAATTAAAGCATACATACTCAATGTTGTTAGATGGTTTTTTTTTGCTAAAGTGCAATCCATCGCTAAGGCTGAATATTATGCACTAATTGAGAACAACTTTTCCTTTTTGTAAATATATCTTTCTATTATCCCAAAAGATTGACTGCCTTATCTATCAAGATTGTAGAACCTCGAGAAAACTTAAGATCTTTTACAACTTTTAAACTTCGTTTACAGTCTAGTTTTTATTTTCATAGGCAGGAAATGATATAAATATAGCTACAAGTGTGTTGAAATAGAGATAATAGTAAGCCCATGAACATAATAGGGCTTCAAATCAGCGATCTCTATTTTCGAAGGTTCACGCACTATCCATTACTCTGTCGATGTCTTCGTTTTGCCTTTCTCTCAAAAAATCATCAGTCCATTTTCGAAATCGCAATGAAAGCTTCATGTCTTTATGATCAAATTGCTAAGAAATTAGTAATTTCACTATATTCACTCCCTTATGCTTACAACATAATGCTGTAGCTTGTCAGGAAGACTCAACCAATAAAAAAAGCATCACATTTCCCATGTTTCCAAATAACCACAATTACTAATCCATTGCGGACCGAGACGTGCGATACGTGTTGGACCAAGTGTCATGTAGATGTGAAGACTTTGTAGACATTTTTGTCTTTACTTTTAAATTTTGCATATTTGATGACTACATGCACATGACTATATGATTTTTTTGTTTCAGAATTTGTTGTATAATTTGAGGTATCCTGAATAAGAAAAAACGATCTTTGTTCCAATCTCTCTTCTTGAGGATCTCTGCTCGGGCATGTGGTGCGTTCACGGGTGGTGCGTTCACGGGTGTGCGTAGGAGAACCGAAAGCGAACCAAATGCAGCCTTTACGCTTTCCAAACATGCAAGTGAATTCAGGGAATCAACTTCTTGTTTTTGCAACTCCATTTCAAGAGATCGATCATCATTCCTATGAGTTAAATTGGCCAAAACTGCATGCAAGCGTCTGGGAAGCACATGGAAGTCGAATAGAAGTCGCCACAAACAAATAAGCTTTCCCTGTCCTACCGGCAGAGATTGGCAAGTTACACGTGAGTACCCACTCTGCGATTCATAACTCAACAAGCTAGAAGTTGGAAATCAAATGCTAGAAACAGCAATAAAGAAGGGCTTTTTTTCTGAACCCGGAAGGGTTCCGAGATTGTAGCGTTGAAGAAAGAGCACTGAGAGGCTGCCAAAATATCAGGGCTAAGCAGGCAACCGTAAAGTGTCGAAAGCATTGGCGCTCTAGTTAAAATGATGCTGCAAAACTTATTTCTTTGAGCGGGGAAGTTACAAGAAAGCTGCTTATATTTTGTATTGACGTGACTCAAAAATTTTTACGTGACTGCTCATTTGAAAATTTGCAAAGTGTTTCTTTTTCCACCATTACCTGAGTCTTCTTGACGAGCTACAGTATCGTATTGGAAGCATAAGGGAAATTTTGTAGTGCGGTTGCTTGTTTCCCAGCAATGTGATCAGAAAGATATGAAGCTTTTGCTAAGTTTTACTCGATGTTAGTAGTATTTTCCTAAAGAAGGCAATATAGAGTTTATGATGTTTTTGATTTGTCCGTGAAACAGATAAGAACAGTATTAATCACGTTCTAATTCTTAACATAGTCGATTCCGACGTAAAGCTTTACAGTCTTCGACTACGAGTGTAAAATAAATCGCGTGGAGACGTAAGTGCTTTTTAAAACAATTTTTCATCTTGTTTGAAGAGCTTGAAAAAAACAAGCCACATACATAAATTATCTGCAACACTTAAAACGCGGTTCGTCATTGAAAACGTCAATGAGTATTCATGTGAGGGCGTCCTATAAGTAAAGTCCTGATGACCATTGTGTTTACTTTTTCAGACCTTCCCGGTTTGAGGAAATTCAGCGGATGGGCTGGTAGAAAAATATAAGATTTCTTCTTTCACCACTTCACGCGTGCTAATTCTCCTTCGAATTTCAGGTTACACTCTCCTACTAACGACTTCTACCGAGAACTATTGGACACGTTAATCAGTAAGAAAAGGGCAAAAAACCGATTTTGAAATGTTTGTCAATCCGGGATTCACAAAGTAACGACTCGCATGATTTCATGTTTCTTTTTGACCATACGAATAAGGAATTTCTCAAAGAGTCCTCAGACACTGACACGATTCTAATGAAATCTTGCTTTCTGGAAAATGTTGCCTCCATCCCTTAATTCGCTGACTAACAACTGTATCGCGTTGGGAGTGCAAGGAGAACGCTGTGGTGAAATTGATCTTCGCTTAGTAATTCATCGAAAACGGCGCCGAACCGCTACGACACGGAACTGTTTATTCAGTTTCACCAGCGCTTAGGAAAAATCCATGAATGTGCCGATTACTTTGTGGAACTGGCAGCGCTATTGTTTTGCCATTTGCGCAACGGACAAAACAGAATCCAATATTTCCGGGTCACCGAATTCTCTCCAGCACGATGCCAATGCGTGTTATCTTCACCTGCATCTACCAATTCGTGTGCTATTGACTTTGGTTTACGCAGTGAAAGAAATATTACATTTCTCCTGTAAACATACACTTCTTCAAAATCCAATATCAATGCCATCCTACAGTGCACGCTGTCATTTCAATGCCATCCTGCTGTGGCATAGTAACTTTGTCAATCAAAGAGCGATTGCTACTACTAATCTAGAGAAAAAGCTCCAGCAGTGTTGAGTAAAAGACCTTATTTAATCGATTGCTTATTAGTAAACCGTCAAAATATTCGGATGTAGTCTTGGGAATGTTCTTAGCCGTCTTTTTAAGGATTAATCACAATTTCATTTGCGACGACATATCTCAGACAGGCGAGTTTCGGCAATTTCGCCATGGTCAGTGCCGTTTTCCTCGCCCATTAGCTCGCTATCATAGGGCTTCTGCGCCGAAGAATGATAAAATGTCGTCAAGTGAAATTATCACTGACAATTAACCCGCAATCGATGCCTTGCGGCTGGTACAAGCAATATAATACCTTCTTTGATCAACTGTTTATTACAAACCTTGCTGGAACATTCATATATAGTCTTTGAGAGTTTTTTCGGCCAAAAAACGCCACAATACACGTGTAGCCAAACTGTTATCACGGATGAATCTGTAACCAAACTTAGAAAGGACGGTTAAAAACAATTTTAAAGAGTATAAATGGCGTGTTCTTGAATACAGTTTTGCGAAGACAATTTAAAAATTCGCATTTCGTTAAAGACCTAAGTTACTAAATTAACCAAATTGAGCACCTTCAATATGGAAGCAACGTTTTGAATATTCACGTTTATCTTTCCTGAGCAGCTGAGGATTAGTTGAATTAGAGATAGGTTATCAATGGTGAATAAGCGAAATTAAAAACCATTGCACGAAGAGTGCAATAACAACTCTTGTTTTGCTTACTTGTCGAGTAGACTTCGCGGAAAATTTACGATATTCCATATACATTCACCATTACCAAAAATCTAAACATCAAAACGACCATAAAGGTAGTCTGTGATCAGTGCTTCAGGCATATTCTTCGAAACGTCCACTTTCCCTTCTCATCTTGAAGTAGTGACAACTCGACAAAACAAGAATATTCTTGTATCTCATGAAACAATTTTATTCCTTGGAGTAGCTGTCAAATCGATCACTTCCGAAGCGTTTTCCTTTCCATCTCATAATATGATTTCAAAGTGCCACCATCTTATTCTTCGATCATTTCTTGATCCTTCAGTAAAATTCTGCAGAAATTCTTCTTTTCGCTATGAAATAGTCAAAAGCGATTTCACAACACTAAACGGGAGTGATGCTAATAAAATTTTTCAACATAACAAATGTAATTTCCCCTTCTCAGAAATTACCTGTCAAGAACATTTCGTACCGTCAGTTGTACTTCTCTTTCACCAATCACATCTCACGTGAATCTCAGAAAAGTAAGTTTTGACGATGAGTTTTCGTCGATTGTGAATTCTTTTTCACCTTTCATCTTGACAATTGACTTGGAACGATGAAAATCCAATTATGACCATGGCACCTGAGGAATTGACTCATTCAGTGGGACCTCATTAAGTGTTCATTTATCATCGCCGTTCTCATACAGCAATCGACATTGATTTGTTCTTGTTGGTTAATTTCCACATAATTTTGGACAGCAGAATCTATCGTAAAGATTGCTACGAAAAGTTTTTCCTTCATAAACGGTTTGCCGGCCTTCAAAACTGGTCGACAAGTCAAGAGCTACAAAACGGCTTTCTTGCTGAAGCCGCCGACTACATGGGACCATACCAAATCTGTTGTTCGAATATTAATTCAAAAAAGAGTAATTTTGCTTCATGTTTTTAATAGATTTTGAAGTCGTTATTAGGGATTTCAGGAGCAATAAACAAATGGTTATATGAACATGCTGAGCCTTTCAAACCTCCAGATTTTGACAGTAGCCACAATCTCGGCAGTGTTAGGATGCGGAGTGGCGCCACAAGGTTAAGATAAAACATAGAAAATTCTTATTTTGGCTCAAAAATCCTTATTTTTGACCATGAAGATTTATACGTTAGTCAACGTCTAATTTCTCATCATTATCCAACTATCATTATTCACACATAACGATGAGAAGATTGCAGTAGAAAATGGCGGAAGAAAAAAAAAAGCTGTTTTAGGAAAAGATCCAACAACAATTTGAATCCTCAATCTTATGGCAACATATTCTATGAAATTTTGTTGCAGCAAGGTCTAACAAACTTCACTGTAAGTGGTTTTTTTTTTCCACTATCTTGATTTACTCTTTCAATCCCAGTGTGCTTGCTCAAATCCCTAATGCTGCACCTACTTCAGCGCCGCTAGATCATTCGTATCTCGCCTTCTAATGCAAACAAAGAGCTCAACATTTATCGAATTTATGTTTCTTTTCCACAATTTTATGAAGAGAGCAGAAAGTGAGTCAAAAATCCCTGAAAACTGGTCGCATGATAGAGACAGGCAACTGCGTGGCATGCCCTGATGATAGAAACGGAGATTGCATGAGTTTTGGCACAAAAGGCCAAATCTCTTGCACGACATGCGGCAAAGAATAAATTGCCGCGACGAAAATACAATTTGGATCCGCATGAGAGATCACTTAGACGGGAAAATCAGTAGCCAAACTACTAAGCCTTTTTGGGTGCACAGAGTAGAAAAGCACAATTGTGCGGACTTTGATCTGGTAGTAAGAAGCCTAGGCAAGAATCAAAAATTTTAGCGCGAAAACACTCGAAGCCTTTTGGATTAGGTGCAAACGTCCAAAAATGAGCAGAAGAGGGATTTGCCTGAATATGACAAGTGATATGACACTTTATCTCGGATTAATCTCCTAGTCTGAGTATGGTTCATTTTTTTCAAAGTGCGTCATTTGAGACCGGTAACCGTTCTTAAATAAGTATAAGATGGGGTTTTCCAAAATTGTTAGACTGTTGAATTGTTATCTATCGGACTAGGCTCTGACTAAGGCGTGGCGTCGAAATGCTAGCCATCAGATTTTGAGAAAGGAGAAGTTTCAACCTCGTGCAAGTTTGAATTAGAGAAAAAGAAAGCTTGGCTTAATCTCATGAAAAACGCTCCCATAGAAACCCTAGTAGCAGATGAAAGAACTTTTTAATGTCGTAGGGCATTTCTTCTCCATGCTATAATCTCTTCTATTGTGGATCAGCTCAGTGTTCGAATCACCTGTGTTCCTCTGGAATGCAAGAGTGCGACTGTTGACCAACCGGCAAGTACACCAAGTAGGTTTAAATTGCTGGTATCCATTGTAGAGAATTCAAATATCAGCTATAGTGCATTTGTTCAACTACATTGTCTTCAATATTGTCATTGTTACAGAAATCCTCTCATGTCAGAAACCATTCCGTAAAAAAATAATTGGGTGAATGGCTCATTGTGATAGAATACTACCAAGTCCAATTTTTTCGCGCACTTTATGCACTTCAGAGCTTATATTTATATCAGGTTTACACTACTATTGCCATTGCTACTAAATACTGTAATATTCTAAAATAAATAATGTAACTTGAGAGTATAACTAGCGAGTGTGGTGACAGATTCTTTTGACACGAGTACGACTCTGTCCCGACTCCGTGAGTAGCAAAGTCCTACTTGGGATTTGGTACCAGACGCGTTTGACATCTTTCTTTCTCTCTCATCCATTGATGCTAATGCTGTGAGTGCTTGCAGTGATGATCTAGAAGCGTCAATGAAAGGCTATTCCAGAATTCCAGTGAGAATTGACTCGATTAGCAATCTACGACACTTGTAACGGAGAAGCAAACCTCAAGTATTAGCAAGAGTCTCAGTAAATCCGTAGACGTAATACAAGTATGAGAAAAAATTACCTCATATTAATGTTTAATTATATAGAAAAGCGGTATTCAGCGTGATCAGAGGATGTTCTAGATGATCCTCACAGAGCTTGCTATTTTGCTATTCGATCTCGTCGAAAAGACGCAAATAAGATGTAGGAAAGCACTTAGACCTACCACTTTTCCTAATAAAAAGTAATATGATAGATCAGCTGTCGTAGTGTTGATCGTCAAATGATCGAGCGGATATCACTAAAATTTCGCATTACGTATCAGGCCTACCACATTATGGAAAGCTCGACGTTTAGAGAGCATTTGTGGCTTTCGATCGTCAGTGTAGGTCAGAACTTCGGATCCTTTCTTTATTTGCAAGATACGGAGTGCACCCAGCTTCGACCTTTCGACCGTTCAATAACGCCAACTGATCTTTTAATCTGCCTGCGCGTAAACTAAGAATCCTAGTATACGTTAGGTTAGAGAGGACAGGCGATTCGAAAGAGTGGGCATGTAGTCGGATGTTCTTCCTTCTCTCTACTACATCCTCAATCCTTTAAGACGCTCCTCGTGCTGCTCGCTTCTCCTCTTCAACTCTAGAGCTCCACTGGTAATCATATTGATTTTCCATTCTGAATAGACGTACTGAAGCTTTTGCAGATGTTCATTCAGCTGAAAGAAATTGGCACACGAAACCCTGTCTCTCAGTAACACTGTAGCTGCAATCGTTACTCGGATAACATTTTTCCAAATATGTTGCCGGAATCGATCAACTCCTCTGACCGTTACTTGGTGTTATAAGCATGTTGTCATCAGCGAAGCAAACGATACGTGATTGTCAACTGTTTTTTTCCACTCACAATTTGTACCATTTTAATGGTCGCACGACGTCCTAAAAAGTGACAACTCCTTTTTCATCGTGATAGGTGACCGTTATCGATAGTAAAATCGTGATAGTGTGGTGATATTTTGATTTCAAAACTTTTACGCAGCCCGCAAGGATTTCTCATGTGCTGAGTAGGAATGCCCTGTCTATCGATAGATTCTGTGAATGAATCTATATCTTATTAAATCAAAAACCTTCTTTCGAATCCATGAAAGTGAGTCAGAGCGCTCTCTTTTACTATTGCAAAATTTGAATGAGTCTTGTCATCGTGTGGTCATGGTCTATAGTATTGAATCCTTCAAAATACCCCCTTGATGGTTTGGCTATCCTTCATCAGTGTTCTGTCAATACTAGTTGGAATGACTCGATTGAAGAATTTATAGACGACGGGCAAAGCGAATTAAGCGGTATTTGCCTATGTTGTGAGTGTCACCCTCTTTGAACAGTAACACGTTCTTGCTGGTTTTTCAGTGACTGAGAACCTTGCGATTTGGCAGTTAACGAGTAAAGAGCCTAGCCAGTGTCTTGAGCAAGAACTGATGAAAAATTTTACAAGCGTTCCGATTCAGTCCTGTCTGAACTAGGTTTTAATCTTTTCTTCACCAACGAGATAGTGTGTCGCACTTTTGAGAAAAAATTGAAGGAACGACAACTCATCCCCTTTTACCGGAGCTATCTATCAACTTTGACATAGAATTAATTATTCACTATCTCTTCTTGATAAGCAGATCTAAAAGTGGCAGTATTTCTTTACCAAAGCAGATATAACTTGTAACGTAAGCACTTGACGCTTGCTTTATTGAGTACTCACCGTGCTGTTGTTTCATGGTCCACCATGTCATGTGCTACTCAAACATCGTTTTATAACCATACTTTTTCTGCCTGTAGCGAAGGATAGAGTAAAGCGCTCTCCGTGCTTATTTTTCGGGTTTGTCATGTTTCCTCTAAACCTTATTGGATAGCTACAAATTGGAAATGGCGATTTTAATCAACTTTAGGAAATCTACCTTGTGCTCTCTTCATGTACTCATATTGCAGCTGTATAAAACATATCTTTTACATGCACCTTTTTTGTGTGAAAAGGGTGGGAAGAGGATTATGAACTACTATGGTTTTGTTACTTGGCTTCCTGCACCATTCCGGAGGACAACCGTTTTTGGACAGACAAATACAAACAATCAAATCAAAATTCAGTCTTTTTTCGGCTTCTCTCGGCTAATTTTTATGGGCTCGGGCAGTTTGCTCAAAAAATCGAAGCATTTTCCATGTCCACCTGTGCTGAATAGGTGAGAAAGCAGTTGTGGTCTATCTACAATAGTGCAGTGGTCCGAACGAGAGGGCAGAGGCTTCAACTGCAGACATGAACACAACGGAAAGACACAATGCCAATAGTTTTTCTATTGATAGTCTTCTCATTTGTGAAATTTTGAAGCCGAACTAATCATCCTTGCACACGCACAGTCTTAGCGCGTAAGACTTTTTAATTTATACTTAAAATGCGAAAATGAACCGCAACGATAAATGCTTAGTAATTACGCGTAACTTCTAAATTTGATTTTTTGATATAAACCAGGCACAGTGCTCGCTCATGCAAAACTCTGTGCGTTTGATTTACACAACACATAGTGGATCATAAATCAACAAAATGGTGAGTCAATATGTAGACGCCCTTTCAATCGACTTTTTTCAAACCTCGCTATATACAATCATAAATATGTGAGAATGTGTAAAGGCTTTTCGAGGCTGGTACGTAGTGAGACGTACGTTTTGGCGGCATCGCCCGCTTCATCAGAGCCACACTCCTACAATAAGCCCTACTTTATAGCAGGGATTCAAGGACTTACTTGGATGGTCTGGCTTCACAAGTTGTGAAGACTCCAGAACATATTCTATTCGTCTTTGTCTCGCGATAGTTGTCTATGATGGTAGTTTGAAATCTGTCAAATCTGTCGTCTGTTTTTCTTACCATATGACCGGCCCATCTCTGTATCGTTATAGCTGTGTAGTCTCCTGTATCACGAAGATGGGATAGGCTTCGAAGATCTGAGCTGTCCATGCCGGCTAGATGTTGTGTGCGCCGACTAAATCCTAAAAGACATCGTTTGAGCGCTTTGTGAGTTGTTCGCAGCAGCTTCAACGTGGTAAGAGCATCAGCCCAAGTGTCTGCTACATAGTATTGTGCCGGGATGAGAGTTGAATCAAAAAGGTGAGCACGGAATTCAGGGTCCGTTATGCGGTTTGCGGCTTCCTTGAGAGGCCCTAATGCGACTTAAGTTGCTCTCCTTCTAACTAGCTCCTTGTTCATGTTACCTTCTATATTCCATGAACGCCTAAAGTATACGTGCCAGGCCGTTTCTGCAAACACAGAACCATCCATTTCGACTTGTTCATCATCGTACCATTGATTTTTCATTAACTGGGTTTTCAACCGACGCAGTCTGATCTTTTTCCCGCTTCAGTGAGTTCCTTGAGCATTCTCTCTGGTTCAATGATAGTTTACAAAAAATGACATGGTCATCCTAGGAAGAGATGTCATTGATTTCCATCAATGAGTATGCTAATGTCGTCTCAATTATGCGAATGCATCATCAAATGCAGTGAGGCGGCAAACAGCTTTGGCCATATCGTAGTTCGGAATTCTGCAATTTGCCAAACTGTCTTTAGTGCATGTGGTCGGTGCCAACGAGCGAACGTGCAACTGACGGACCTACTTTGTACTTATTTCCCCATCGTAGGTAGCACTTGTCACGTTTTATGTTACGAACATTTTCGATCTGTTGTGAGCAAGTAATTTATTTAATCAGTCTATTTCAGACTCTTATCTTTTTCCACCACCATTTGCGCTCTTGTAACCCCTTATGGCAGATTAAATTGTTATTCCGGTATCATGATGTTTCAATAAACCCAATGATGTAGAGTGGCGTGCAAAAACGTTTGCGCCAGGTGAAACTCGAACCCAAATCTCACTCTTTCCAAGAGCGCGTGCTGAACCGTTGCACTACCGACGCTCGTTTTGCACACCACTCTTTCTGCACTACAACGCGTTATCTGTCAGCAGCCAGCTGTCTACGGTCTGGCGTGGGCAGTTACTACCGACATTGAACCCATTTGTGCTGACAGATATTGGGTTTCAATGATCAATCAGAATAAATTCATTCTATTTGACCGCGTTTTGCGGTGGTATGATCTTACAACGGATCCAATAAGATACCACCGCAACATGCAGTCAAATAAAATGTATTCTGAGAATGGACTGACGGATATAAAACAAAGATTAGATGCAACCTTGATTTTGACTGAAATATATTCTAGTCGGATTTTTTGGCCCCCACTCGCCATAACTTGGATCTCGCACTGCAATTTGTTGAACAAGAACGATCGTTACGGACTGCTCATGGGAATGTTCTCTAATGATATGTCTACGTAGAAAATCAGAGTTACTAAAATGAACTGGTGAAATGTCCTTTCACAGAAGACTTCATTAGCTGCTTATCACAAATCACGGACATGCTTGTGAATCATAAAGCAACTGCTAATGGGAGTAACAATTTCGTGATTGGGCAAGAAAATGATAAAGATAACGACAAGCACTTTGTGGACAATTAGGTTTTGGTTCTAAGAGAAAGTACGAATCTTTCAATTAGCTACGCGTTAAAATCTCTTTGTACGTGTACCTTGGTTGCACTGAACATGAAGGACAGCATGAAGGAGGAATTTAACAAAAGAAGGAAGCAGAGTGGGGTCGACTTTTTGTGTTTTCAAAGAAGCCACCAGTCAAATAATGGATTCAGAATACGTGCTAACCTTTCGATTAAATAGTGGTTCCAAAGCTTTGCTAGGTTAGAGGACGTGGGCTGATACCTCGACCACGTCAAGACTACTGAAAACGACTCACAGAGCGCTTGGACGATGTTTTTCGATAATCAGTCGACGCTCACAACAATTAGCCGTCTTACGCAGCTCATATTTTCAAAATCTACAACATTTTCGTGACCCAGAAGAACATGTATCAATAGCGAAACACAGATGGGCCAATCATTTATTAAAAAGATCAGACGGTATGGACAGATGGACGAAATGAACTTTAGAGTAACTCCACAAGAATGCACCCGTTCCTGAGGACGACCACCTACATGTTGCGCAAACGGCTTGGCTAAAAGAATTAATGAGCTGTAATCTCACCTGCCGACATGTTGAAGATCACGGTACGAAATTCGAGCCGGCTGCATGCATGAATCAAACCACCACCGTGGACGACAATCGTGAGAAGAGACGATTGAAAAATGTGCTGGGGTGTGCACAATTCGTGAAGACGGACCGTCAAAGTATTCATGTAAGTATGGTACTTGTTAGCTGATGGGTGACTCACCACTGAAAGATGCGAAATCACAATGGCGAATGATCAAGATCTAGCGGCCAATGGATCAGCAAACTTCGTGCATTTAAAGGGCCACGTTGAGTGAGTGAGGTCTATATCGGTTAATGTTCAAGTATGAGTAGATTGGACTAGGTGAGGCTATACAGATCCACATCATGAGGGCAGGCGTCTTTGTGGACCACCGATTCCTAATTTGCTTGGGCCGGCTCTAAAGAAGGTGAAAGCGGCGACACGTTGTTGGCCGGATGAGACAATTCTAACGGCTCAGTGTTAGCTTGTGAATCAATGACAGTACTTTTGACTGCTGTTTTTAGCACAGAGATGCTGTTGCAAAAAAAAGATTCAATATATAAAGAGAAATAAGAGTGCATGTCAAACTGATCAAACTGCTTTACAAGACCAGCTTCCTGTACTGCTTTGATTCTTGTGCACACATACAATCAGCAATTTTCTTCGTATTTCCCTAGACATAAAGAAGACAATTCGTATTGTTCAGCAGGATCAATTCTTCGACAATATTGCTCCCACGTTTTTTCATTTTTTCCTCTTGAATTGCCGCCAACTTTTCCTATTTCTGGAAGAGAAATTATGAAACCATAGTAGAGTTATAATAGACCAGCCTGGGATATTTAGAAAAGCTATCGATTATCTGCACGGACTAAAACTTTGCGTTCAATTTTTGAATAACTAAAGGTACCCATAAACTGCTACGAAGTAAGTCGTTTTCATGATTCAAACAACCAAGATGTGAGGTCTAGTCACACCATTGCACCGATATTAGTCTTTATCTAGTAACCCACAATCGACAAAAGTTTAAAGAAGTGGTCCTTTCTGGAATAATCGTTCTATTTTTGCCACACCGAATTGATCCTCGTTAGCTTTGTTCGCATAGTTCTTTTCAGCGTGCTGTACGATTTACTCAAGAGGTCATTAAATTTATTTTTTCGCAAGGTAAGTTTAGCTTTGAAATATGATAAAATAATTGAATCTTTCATGAGGTCTGACATTCCACTTATACAGTGCTAGATACGTGGTTTCGCCTTACAGCCTCATAAGTAACATGGTGCCTTTCGTTTCCGGTAATACGTTGAAGGCTATATACCTCTACACATAATGGAATCTATCGGAACTCTATTATTTGAGCGCCTCTTGCTGTGGCAGATCTTATGATATACCCATTAAAGTAGAGTGCTGTTCAAAAACACTTGCGTCAGCAGGGATTCGAACCTAGATCTCACTCTTTCCGAGAGCGCGTAGTGAACCGTTGCACTACCGCGTATAATGATATCGACGAGGAAAATGTATCATTCATTTTTAAGTCATGAGTGGTCAACTGTTGGCCACAGTGTTGAGTAATGTTATCACTGGACATTTGGGGATTTGTCATCGCTGCAGTGTGAAATGTTTTTTTCACCTTACACAAGCAGTGTAACATCATCGTCATCGATTCCTTTATATGTAAGTGTATATCCCCTGACAAGGAATTGGTTGAAACGAAAGGCACCGTGCTTTTGATGAGGCTGCAAGGCCAAAACGGCTGCTAGTACTTTATAAATGAGACATCAGACCTCATAAAAGGCTCAAATGCTGTGCGATCATATTGTTTCGAGCGAGGCCTTAAAAAAACAGCAGAGTTTAGAGGTCTTTAGTATTAAACACAATGGACTTGCATATCAACACTGGCGCACCAAACGAATCTTCATTAAAGACTGTCTCACAAAAACTCAGCACAATGGCGCAAAAGTTTCGCACATCACTTCACATCACTGGGTATAAAAAAAAGGATAAAGCTCTCCGCGTTTGATCATCCCTGAGGAATGCGCCATGCATTCGACTTCAATTTTTAACTTCGTTTGAGGTGATTTAATGCATATCTGGCCTTTACAAGTGACTCGCGGTGGCCTCCCGCTGAACCGAGTCAGTGCTGCTTATCCTCCCAGACATGTCTAAGACCTGTCTAGTACCAATTAACCGACCCCGTAGGGATAGTTGGCTTGGTTAGCCATGAGCGCGAGATCGAACCATTGACCTCGTGTGCGACGCAGAGGCGGTAAGTATGTTGAACAGTTGTTATGCTCCTGATGCGATCAAATATCTTGATTTAATTTCTTTTGGTGAAGTAATAGAATCATTGTATGAAACCCTCAAAACCCTTGTATGACTCTTTTTGAGTGGAAGTAACAGCGATCTAACTAATTTTGGATAAAAGTCCGTCTGCGTTTGAACATTTGATCGTTTTGGGCTTCACCATTTTCTGGCTTGCCCGAAGGCGCTATCCACCTATAATGTCAAACACTGATTTTCTGAATATTATCATTATTCTAATTTCGCCGTTATGATTCGGACGAAGCAATTGTAGTTGCCTCTTATTCAGATTTGCTTACCGCTCGATTCCTCTCTCTGCTTTTTTGAACTTTCAAGATTTTGAATCACTTCCTATTCACTAGAAGGTAGTATCGCACCGTATTGGTCTAAATCGAGCAAAAATTTGAGGTTTTTGATCTCTCAGAAAAGTTCTGGGAACCCTTCCGCTATTTGCATCCATTTTTGCTCCGTTGTAAAAAACGGATTTTTGGTTTTCTTTGACGTTGTCATAAACCTATAGCTCTAAAAATCTTGAGCTTAGATTAGTAAAAAAAATCTATTTCACACTAAAGCATTTTTTCCTAAACAAAGCTTTTTTCAGACTTCTTAGAACCTTTTAATAACACAAATCTCAGCGATTTCAAAGATAATCTTGGTTACCAAAGAGCTTCTCAATGTGATATTACTGTCAAAAAATGTTAGGTTTCGCATTTAGCGCACATTTCTTCTCTCCTAGAGTGTAGGGTTGTTTCGTATGGATCACGCAGCACAGTCCCACTTGCCACGTGTGAAATGCAATCTGGATTTCAGTCCTACAGTGCAATAAGAGGTTCGAGGAACTCAAAAATGTGTTTGTTTCCTAGAATGCTCTTTTGATCCGTGTGCCTCCCCTGGTCATTTTAACTGTGCTTTGAACACGCCAGACAGCGCTCTTTTTCAGACTATTAGTAGTCACCCGATAGCTATGTTTCTTGATTCTAGCGACGTGCTTAGTTTCTAGAGATACGGTTTATCAGGAAAAATAAGACCGAGTTTTACATTTTGGCAATGTTGCTTACCGGCTATTCGAAAATTCAAGGGCCGTGGCAGAGTGCGTGGCAGGGGCGGGGCAAGGCGTGATAATAGATGCACTGTTATTCAATCGGAGATTTTTCCCGCTTTGAAAGAAACTCCAGATAAAGCAACTGACTAAGGCACTACAAAAATTTCTCTACACATTGATACGCTTTTCGGCTTCCAGCGAATCACAGACGTAATAGAAATGAAGGCGAAAGGCTACTGTGCAGCATAATTTTCGATTTGAATGCTACAGAGTTATGAAGGGGTGTTTTGAAGAACCGGTAATGTGGAGCTGTAGCTTTAGGTCCCAGCTTTCGAGATGTAACTAAAGTTCCTCTCCAGCGAACAAAGTCAGTTTTTAATTTGTCTCCTTCTAATCAGAAAGAACTCAAAAATCATATTAAGAAGCCAAAACGGTGTGAACTTTTTACATAACCTATCGTTTAGAGAAGCTCATCAGTCACCAAACATTCAAAAGAAGAACAGCTTTCAAAATTTTGGACGATGAGAATAGATATTTAAATGCGTGATCAAAGACTTCTGATAAAAAGCCGACCAAGAGTAAAGCTCACAGGTCGCTACTGAAAAATGCAAAGATTAGGATTTTTATGCTCATTTGAGGACCATTTTTGGTAGATGACTTACCGTGTTCTTTCCACAGCAGTTAGATTACTAGACATTGGTCTAATCATTTTAGGTGAGCGAATAGGCAGCTATACTTACTTCACATAAGAGATTAGAAGATTGAGATCTAAAAAGAAAAAATTTGCGAGCTTAAGAGACATATCCTGCATTGGAGTGCTGAGAAAAGCGTAGAATCGCGTTCCAGCGAGTCGTTTATTTCTGACGTTGGATTGTTAAACGGAATGCTCGTAGTGAGAGTTGCTCTGCAATACATACTGTAATGGTAGTGAATTTCACCCACGTCAAAATATAAATATTTCTGTGTTTTATGAATGACGGCATCAGTCAAACTTTGATCTGCTTGCAAGGATAAAACCACTAATTCTCTGTAGCGATTTTTCAAGAATAACACGTAATCATATACTTCAATAAGCCTGCCTTTGCAATCATCTTGAGAAGCCTTAGTAAGAATCTTCGTTTGGAAAAATGCTGTTTCATTTGGATCGGGTTTCTTACTCTCTACTTTCCTTACACTTTATCAACATTTGCTTTGACGCACACTTTTCTTTTCTTTAATGCTTTTCATTGGAATAATCCATGCGACCACTCCTAACATGCGCATCCTTTATGATTTTGGCTGGCACTTCTCGAATGCACTTATTTAGGGAGACATGTACAATCCTGTTGCACCATCTACAATAAAACACTGTATAGTTTACCATAATTACATGGTCTGATTTAGAAATCATAAGTAACCAGCACAAAGCAACGAGCAAAACACAAATGACCGGCATGCCGTTGATATGGTAGCCAATTATTGCACAAACGCCATCTCTAATAGTTGGGAGGGTAACATAATCCGGCCACGAGAGCTTGAATTCGGACCGGACAACGGAAAAGCACCCTATACCTGATATAAGGAGGATTCCAGTGCATCTGCTGTTGAGCCGAATAGAACATATCAATAGCAGGAGATCACTGATGATGGAAAGTCTTATTAACTGACTACTTGGAATGGTTTTTTTTCCATATTCATCACAGCTTCCCTGCGCTGTGGTTTTGCCGCATGAGGTTTCTGTTTTACGACGATTGAGCTTCTCAGAACAATTACGATAATGCCTGTCACCTAGGCGGGAACACTCATAAAATGTAGAAGTTATTTTCTAATAGAGAAGTTTAGCCATGTTGCCTATTTCCAATCAATAGCTGAGCTCATTAGTCATGGAACATCTGATAGAAAGTAAATTCTAGAATTCTTGAACTATATGGAATGAAAAAAAATTAAGTTCCAATAGTTTAGTCAAAATAGAAGTAAAATTCAAATCGTAACTGTGAGAGGGAAGACAGCACTTAGAGCTCGAGTGAGAAATACAAAGGCATGGGAATCGTATACTTCCTCGGGACTTCATTTTTACAGAAGCCTGACTACTATTCTCATCGCAGAAATAAAAACGACAAATCGACTGAAGATAGACTAAATTTGAGCTAAACAAAAAGGAGCACAGCTCATCATCTTTTAAAAAGATTTTATGATACGAACTTAGAAGATATATACCGTACGGAAGTGCAGTATGTGAAGTTCACTAATTAGGTAGAGCACGCGTATTATAGTAGTGAGATGAGTTTCATCTAGCGCCTTGGTCTCATAAAAATTTTCATGCCTTATTGATGTCGACAAATTGATCCAAGACTCATATTTCGAGGGTGAAATCGTCAATTTTCAGTAGGTATCCTCATCATTAGTGCATGGTTATATGCTCTGACAGATGCACTTCTACAGTCTTCCTGAAAAAGCCTTGCTAATGTTATCCTTCGATAACATTGTTATCTCGGTAACATCTAGTTACTGACGTCCTAGTTTCCTCACTCTAAGGGGCTTTGTGTTTCGCAAATCGTGATCGAATATAAACTGATAGAATGTTTGAAGCCTCTTAGAAGTCTATTGTAGGCTACGGTGGTAGACGTACGTTTCAACTTTCTCGCAAGCCTCATCAGTACCACATGCCTTTCGGAGTATTCCTACAAGTAATGTTAGCGGTGCTGAAGAAATATCACTTCACGCCAAGTGAAGAGATCACTTGATATAACGTTCTTTCAGAGTGATTGATTGTCGATTACATGGCTTACGAGTGTTCCTCATGAACATCGTTTTTGTCAGATTTAGTTGGAGACGAATCTCTCCACAGGCGTTGTCGAAATCGGTCAACATTCGTTCTGCTTTGCTGAAGCTTGGTGTTACGAGGACGATATCATCAGCGAAGCGGAGATGGTTTAATTGTCGACCGTCAATTTTCACTCCCATATCGTCCCATTTTGATGTTGGCATGACATTTTGGAGGGTGGCAGTGAATAATTTAGATTGTATCGCCTTGTCGAACCCCTCTTCTTACGTCGATGGTGATATTCTTGTAGAATGGCTGTATTTTGCTCCTGAAATTATGATAAAGCTTACTACAGATCATTATGTACTGAGTAGGGACGCCCTGTCATCCAGATTTTCTATAACAGCCTCTATTTCCACTGAAAGAAAGGCTTTCTTCAAATCGATAAAAGTGAGTCAGAGCGGTATTTTGTACTCTCGCAAAACTTCAGTGAGTCTCGTGATCGTGTGGATGTGGTTCCATGGTACTAAATCCTTTTCGGAACCCTGCTAGCTCACATGGCTGTCCTTCGTCCAGTGTTCTGTCAATCCTCTTTAGGATGACTTGAGTAAAGAGTTTATAGACAACGAGCAGCAAGCAGATTGGGCGATAATTGCCTATGTCGTGAAGGTCTCCCTTTTTGAATAACAATACGGTCTTGCTGGTTTTCCATTGTCATTCCATTCTAGTCCGTGGGTCCCAATGTGACGTTCCTCAGGAGTTCTTCTAGGTCCAGTTTTCTCTTTGAAATCCCCGACAGTGACCTAGAAGAATGTATGGTTTTCTCTGAAGAACTATAAGAGGGCCATATAGAAAGCTTCAACTTCGTCTTCGTCATGCTTGATGTTGGTGCGTATACAACGAAGATAGTCAAGGCCGGCATCTAACCACATCTTTTCAACCGCAATCGTCCGATGCGGATTGTTAGTTGTTCAAACGAATCGATGCTCATGGTCAAATTCGATTTGACGAGGACGCCAACGCCGCCGACACCTCTGCTATCACATGTTCCAAAGAACACTTCTTCTCCGGTGTTATAAACAGCGTAAAAAGGACGGCGTCTTGTCGTGTCAGCCAGGGCAGTGACGTCGTACCTTATACTTTTTGCTTGAATCAATAGATCTTTTACAGAGGATTCGTGAGCAAGGGTTCTCGCGTTGTAGGTACAGATCGTCATTTTACTCCGTTTCGATCTTGGCAGCCTAGTTCGGCCCTGAGATTTTAGCAGCCTCTCCGTACTCTTCCCACCTGATGCTGCCGTACCAAGGGCTCTTTCGGGATCAGAGGAATGAGGCTCATATTTGTTACTACTTCTGGAATTTCAACACCCAACATATAGCTTGCCAGGCTCTAAGCGTAGGGCTGGGTACTCACGAGTAGCTTGCCAGTCTCTCTCGGAAAAGGGGCGGGAGCAGCTTATTTTTTGGAGGCGACTCTTAACCGCCTCCCATGTAATTTCCAGCCGCTTAATTTCAGGCTTTCGGCCGACTTGACTCGTAGAAATAGAGTTTTATCAAGTCGGGGCTGCAGAAGCAAGGAGCTCATTTCCTGAATCCACCTGTGTCTCTGAGGAGCATACGGCCGCCTTTGGTTTGCGTTTACCTCCTATCCACCACCTGGAGACACCCCACGTGCCCTCGCGACTAAGCGGGCGTAATCTCTCAAAGAGGGAGATCCGTGGGAGGAAGTTAGCATTTGTTTATTGTCTGCTCGGAGTGGTGCTGTTTATTTCTATCTGAAAGCGACACTGCTGTTTACAGTGGAACACATATAACGTATGTACTTAAATGCTCAACTTTAGACTATATTGCCGTTGAAGATGGCATCCAGAATTGCTTTGGCTCTTGAAATCACAGTTGTGTGTCTTCAACTCACCATAATCATCTGCAATGGATTCACCATATTGCTGCTCAGAAGGTAGGCCGGACAGTCTAACACTGTCGTTTTCATCTCTCTTGTTTTTGAAAACACATTCTCTGAGAAGAGTTGTTTGGAAAAAGATTTATTTCCAATCAAGGAGAAGGAGTCTGCGCCAAAACTCTTCTTTGCTACTGCTATTCCTTTTAACTGCTGATTTTTTCTCACGCACTAGCAAGTAAGTCAACCTTTTGTTATTGAAAAATCACTGAAGCGACTGTTGTATTTCTCTATTCTTTTTTCAGCACTTCCGTACGGTATTTACCTTTTGAGTTCTTGGAGTCCATTCCAAGTAAATCTGAATCCTTATTATGTAATCTTTGGCAGCGCTCCTTTTTTTCCTCAGCTGAAGATCAGCCTAGCTCTAACGATATTTATTGCTACGGAAAGAATGTTGGTGAGACTTTTGTCGAAATTAGTCCTATAGATAGGTGTGTGCTGATGTACGGCAAAAAATTGCAATCTGAGGCGGTTTGAAACCTGTGATCAGCAGCCGAGAGATAGGCAGAATGACGGGCTGGCTGGATGGTGGAGAGTCAAACTTAGTGAAATCCAGGAAAGAGCAATTCTAGGTCCGAAAACACCTTAGATTACAGGTTTTGTCCTTAGTTGAGTAGTTTTGTATTTATATTTACATCTTGACCAGCTGCCAAAATCAACTCAAAATAAAGTCTAAAAAGTCTTGTATCTTCCAGGCTTTATATTTTCCCATCGTGTTCCGCAGGCTGTGTTCGCGCTTATATGCCAAAGTGTGCTTGTTGCTCGGACTTTTACTAGGAGCTCTGGACTCAGTCCTTGAATTTTCAACCACACCACTCGAGACTTCCAAGAACTGTCCTTCTATTGGATGTTTTTTAACTCAGAGCTTCCTCCACTATTTGGGACTTAGCAACATGGTAAATTTCGCCATTAAAAAAGAAGCTCCTATATTATGTAAGTGCATTATCCTAGGTGTTGGGCTTCGTAGTGATTATCCTGACGGCTTTTATCCTCTTCAAACTACGCCTTATGAGGCAACAAACACAAATCAAGGCAGCTGTCACAACGTCAAGAGACAATAACCTCGAGCAGGTTGTCAGAATTGATGTAATATGAATACAAATTATGATAAAGTTAATTATCAATTTAGGTCAATCGCAGCTGTGCTGGAATACTCCTCACATCTTTGGTATTTGTTACGTTTCCAAGTGTTGCTGTTGGCGTATGTGCAATAATTGGCTACAATATTGCGAGCACTAGTGGTCCTATGTATTTTTGCTCGCTGCTTTGTTCCGGTTAGTTCTGACACAATTTCTTGAATCGAACCATGTAATTATGGTATGATGAAGATTTTATTGTTTTAGGTGTGTGCAACAATATCGTGCATGTCGTTCTAAATAAAAAACATGAGAGATTTGATAGCCAAATACATCAAAAACCATGCGCTGGTTGAACCAGTCCAGTCTATTATGATTGTTAATACGATACCTACTCATACCCGCCGCTTAACAACAGTCGGACTTCGATAATTCCGCTGTAGTTGTAGCATCGTGGATGTGTGTGTGTGTGTACGTTTATTGTAGCATGTATTGCTTCACACAGACAAAATTGTGTGCTTGTAGATGTTTATTCAATGAATTTGGCACTACTTTGAGTCTTCAAGAAAGCGACTTTCATTAGACTGCGTCAAGAATAATCAGTAGATTTTTCAAACAATGATCTTACAAAAGGTTGATATGGAGATCTATAATCGGCTGACGTTTCGATGCTTTTGTCTATTTTCTAGGCAATGGATCGAAAGGTTGTCCACAGTCGCTCGCCTTCCTCAAGTCGTCTAATGGTCTTTATTTCCATTAATAAAGTGTTCCGGGGACCTAAGTGCGCCAATTTCTATATAAAGGTCGAAACTGAATTTTTTTCTCTTGGAAAGCATAGTCAAATTAGTATTTTACTTTCAGTTGATAAAACAAATCATTATTATTGAACAGAATAAAAGAGTGTGAAAATCAAAGAATTGGACTCTGAATATAATGAAATGAAAGAAAATCTAACGGATGTATAATATAAAAAGCATGCGAATTTTCTATTCTTATCCCACGAGTCTGTGGCGAACCGTAATTACCGCGTTTTTTTCGCTACAGAAAATTTCTCTTCTAAAGCCGGAAAATTGTCACTCATTATAATAATCTACTATATTCAAGGAGGCTGAAGTAAATAAAGCACTACTCACTATAAATTTTGCATTACACCAGCAAAAACATTTTACTACTAGCATTCGGAAGAGCTTTACATCGACCTATTCCTGTTCTTATCTACTGCCTATTCTTTTTTGTGAGCAAGTAAGAATTTACAATACAATTATAAGGTAACTGAATATGAGTATAAATCGAAGCCTCAGTTGGGTCTTGAACCAGTCATTACCTTTGTCGGTGACACATAATTCCACCAAAACCGACTATCTGTTAAGCTCGGCGATTTTCAATAATTTTTTGGTTTTCTTTTTGAGCCAGACACAAGGTTTTCATTATACGCATCGTTTCTGACAGCTGACGTTTCGGCGGTTTCGCCTCCTTCACAGCCCTGACGTATAAGGAAAGAAAAAACTTTGATGTTCCAATATACCCAATAATGTAGAGTGGTGTGCAAAAACGTTTGCATCAGCTGGGATTCGAACCCAGATCTCACTCCTTCCGGGAGCGCGTGCTGAACCGTTAGACTTCCGTGTTCCCAGGCTCTAAAAAAGCAGCAATCACCAAAACGTCGATTGCCAGAATAAATCATATTAAAAACCTCTACTTTGAATTTCTAATTCGTTTCATTTGACGCAATAATAATGATCTAATGTAACAACTGAAAGTGAAATGTTTACACTTAACAAGGCTCTCCGAAAAATAATGTTCAATTCCAGCCTTTATGTGCAAGCTGGCACAGCTGGGCACAAAATAAACTCTATTAATATAAATAAAGACCATCAGATTCTGCATGTTTTTGCCGACTAGCTAAAAATCCATTCATTTTTCTTGCACAAAATCCAAGAATTATACAGGCAACAAAGACGCTCAACTAAATCTTACCAACTGTCTTCTTTTTTTTTGAGAAAAAAAAGACTATTGCAAGGTTGGAATATCTTTTACAAGTCGATGGCTGACCTAGTGAAGCGCTACGTGAACTCGCGACTTACCGGGCCGAGATCCCTTGGTCAGAGATGAATGTGGAAAACCTAAGATATCATCATCAAATGGAATCACTTCCACGGCGATAAGTGCACTGTTATGTAAGAACCTGAGCCATAACACATCAAAAAATTTATCTATTTTACAATTAGAGGTGAACATTGCAATGTGCCTCAAAACACCTTATTACCACGACCTCATGATATCAGAATCATTCTATAAGGCTGTTCGGCAAGTCAATAAAGACGTAGAATGGGAGTTTCTCAGGCGTCAACTGAACCCTACGCCCTGATCCATACATATTATGAAATCTGCAGGACAACAAAAGTATTAAGATAGATCATAGACACTTTACGCAATTTGAATAAGAACTAAATGCAAACAAATCAGTTAGTTCTGTTGAAAAATCTTCGAATTTTATTAAGTCAAGGAAAGAATAGGTGTTTTTTCTGTTATTGGATAAAAAATTTCAAAAGGGATTCTTTGTCAGACAAAAAATTTTCGCTGGACTTCCAGAAATCATTTGAAATTATAAATCTGGGAGAATGGAGAAAATGCTTGCCCTCTAGAAAAACAATCAGTATTGCACACGCATCGCGTATTATCGCCTTTGCATTTTGCAGGACAGAGCTCTTCGCTTAAACTATTCATGATCGTGCGATGAAGCAATTCTTGGAAATTCCAAAAATATAAAAAAAATTTTATATACACAATATATAAAAATGTTTATATAAAAACATAAAAATAAAATAATAAAAATATCAGTCCCTCTCCTACAACCCAGCAGAAAAGAAAATAGATTTGTGATTCATATATGCGTATTTCTGCAGAACATTGCTTTTCATTCAGACTATCACTAATCACTCAACAGCGTAAAACTCGCTGATTCCAGAAATGCGTTTAATTTGTGGAAAGACTTTTTTCACTGCGCTGTAGCAGGGAAAATAATGTTTAGCTTCCAATTGCCGCGCATTGCTGGTCGGCTAAAGTGTGGGAGCGCTAGGTATCGATCGCGATTCACACGTGTCGCGTGATTTTTGTTACTGAGTTTACGATTTTTTTCTCCGCTATAAAAACCCTCGATGTGATGTATCACTCTGATATTCCAAGATTTTCTCTACACGTTCATATGGTGTTCGTGGTTTCCGTGCATAAGCTTTGGCTAATTAAGCTTAAGCACATTAGCGAGTGTATCTGACAAGATGAGACCATAATTGAATATCCTAAGCTTCCAGAAACGATAAAACAACATTTTTCCTACATCTTCGACACAAAATCCCTAGAAATCCCTACAGAACGGAGGGAGATTTTCCAATTAAGTAACGAAAATTAGCGCGATAACACGCGACGCTTGTGAAATATTATTCATTTTCTCTGTCTAGCCTGTGAGAAGGCTTTTTTTGGAAATCAGTTATATTTTTGGGACTCCGATACTCACGCTATCGAACAATCATTGTTAGTCTAAAAGAAGAACTCCGTCATGCAAAAAATACGCGCGATAGCGCACAACGTGTGCGAAACAAAATTTTATCTTTCCTAATAACAACTCTGAGATTTTAGATATCTCCATTCTACAACAATATCACCATTGACTTAAAAAGAGGGGTTCGACAAGGCGATACAATTTCGCCAAAATTATTCTCTGCCACCCTACGAAACGTCATGCGAACATTAGAATGGGACGAAATGGGAGTGAAAATTGACGGTCGACAATTAAACCATCTTCGCTTTGCTGACGATATCGTTCTCATAACACCAAACATCAGCCAAGCGGAACGAATGTTGACCGATTTCGATAACGCCTGTGGAAAGATTGGTCTTCAACTGATTCTAACGAAAACAATGTTCATGAGGAACGAATGGGTTTCTAATGCCCCATTCACGCTCAACGGAACGACAATCTGCGAATGCTCTAGTTACGTCTATCTAGGTCGTGAAATCAACATGATGAACGACCTAGCCCCAGAGTTGAGCAGGAGGAAACGAGCGGCTTGGGGAACGTTTAAGAGCATCGAAGATGTAGTGAAGAGGACAAAGAACATCCGACTCCGTGCCCACCTTTTCGACTCGACAATTATCCCTGCCCTGACGTATGCAGCAGAAACCTGGTCGCTACATAAGCAGGATGAAAGATCACTTGCCGTTATCGAACGCGCAGTCAAAAGGTCAATGCTAGGAGTGTCCCGTATCTCGCAAATGAGAGAAAGGATCCGAAGTTCCGACCTACGTCAACGATCGAAAATCAGAGACGCCGTTTTACACGCCAGGATATCGAAAATTAGGTGGGCCGGACACGTGATGCGCTTCAACGACAACCGATGGACGAGAGCCGTTACCGACTGGATTCCTCGGGACGTTAAGCGCTCTAAAGGAAGACCACTGACCCGTTGGTCCGATTTCTTCACGAAAGCGATAGAAAAAGGATATAATGCTCAGCGAATCCCTAGAGCGAGGAGGACCCACTGGGCTACTCTTGCACGCGATAGGGAAAAATGGAAGAGTTGCTGGTACCCGCTCGAGTCACTCGACGATCAACGGGACGACAGGTGATACAGGTGACAGGTGATACTAACAACTATGTTAGAGGGCCTTTCCAAAAATCGAGTACACTTTGAAATTCCCGAGATTCACGCTATTCAATGGTTAGTCGTAGTAGTACATAAGCTAATAACATATCTTGAGCCTAGCATAAGGTCTGTTATGGCACTTATACAGTGCTAGACACATGTTTCGGCATTAGACTCTCATCAGCAGCACGGTGATTTTCGCTTTATCCAATCCTTTGCAGGGGAATAAACCCCTAAATACAAAGGAATCGACACCGATTAACAAATAACCGCCAGACTTCAAGATAGGCTGAAGATATGTTTTCAGATTACACGCTGTTTTGAGCGCGGTTTATAAATCAGCCGAATGTAAAATCAGTAGTAATCTCATGGAAGAGCTCTCCCCCAAGAAATTTAAGCGTGATGATGCACGACGCGTATGAAATATAATTGGATTTTTGGTGCTATAGCGCTGTAAGAAGTCTTTTTCAAGAGGCAGGTACTTTTTTTAATTCGCCGTGAATCAGGCTTTCGAATGACTGTTAATAGCTTAGTAGAAAGCCTTGTTCAGCAGAAGATGCCTCTAAATACTCTTGTCCGATAAAAAAAAGTACCAACAATTGATACAAGAATTTTCATGCACGAAGCCTTATGTGCCACGAGTTGAACCCACAGCAAAAAAAAAACTCAAGTCAAAGCTCTGTCCATTATATTGCGCTAATACATGAGTACATAATCGGTTTTATTTTTCTTCTTCTTCTTCTTAAGGAAGGGGTGGGAGAGAGGAGAATGTATCGGAGCGGTGGACGCAACATTAAAATCGCTACATTGATGCGGTGACATTTGCAATCACAGAATTTTTGGATGTTTAATCATCTAAAATTTGAGCCAAGAATTTCTCATACCAGCTAAAGGGTCAAAATTCACTATTTTTTGACAAGCAGCCACATAATTACTAGCAAGAAGACTTATTCGACGCAGCACAGTGATGGCAGACGCTTCGGTGACATCACCTTTTCAGAGCCTAGATACAGCTTTTCATTATCTTCGGCAACTGGTTCTTGGAATGCAGAATAAAACTTTCTGTGTGTATTTTTGCAAGTTCTTTCCTGTGAATGCTGCACTGTTATATACGAATATAATTAGATTTCATGCATTTCCGATCTGTTTAATTAAATTTCGATGTATTAGGCTTCTGAGAAACTCTCAAAGCTAAAAATCCAGATGAAAAAACAGCAATTTTGACAAGCTTACATATATGAAGCTTTAACATCATGCAATTCATGCATCCTTATTAGAAGTGCAAGCGACTTGAAGTACTAATGAGATTTGTGACCGAAAATCTGTTTCCGAATGCACAGTTCAACGCTTACTTTAATAAAACCGTCGTAAGAATTTCGACCTTGGAGCAGGTTACAGAAGTGTCCTTTCGCTATTAATGACGAGTATTTGAATGCCTTGATTGAAGTCAACAGGTTGACTTTCGTGGAGCCAAACTGACCGTGTCCGCCATCGTGGGGGCGGCCCCACCTCCTGCACCAAATAGTCGCCAACTACAGTGCTATTTTTCATTGCAAAACCCCCAGCTAATTTTGCACTGATTCGCGTGCGGTCATGCAACGAAAAGTGATACCATAGTCGGCGACTATTCGTGGCAGAGGAAATGGAGTCATTTACGCGCTGGCCGACACGCTCCGTCTGGATCCGGGGAAGTCGAAAGGTTAACATACGTTGAGCCTAGTAGAAGTCAGTGTCAGAATATCATCGGTAAACAATGTCTCGTATTAGACGATACGGCAAATCTTGCATCTTGCTTCGGTTGTTTCATCTATAGATCATTTGAACTTCTGAAACGAGCACAGTTAGAACATTCTTGCGAAAGTGCATAACTTTCATTAGGAGTGCAGCACACTCTCCAGAGACGTCTTATAATAATCGCGCCCGTAACTGCTAAATATGAACACAAAATGCTCATTCGCCCCAAAAAGAATTGGAACCGCAGTAGTCACGCAATCCTTGGAAGTTGCAACTGTTCTGAATAGCTCTATCAGCTCCGCAGAGTAGTCAGCCTTTCCTAGACCACATTGGAAGCGCAACCAATTTATGAAAGAAAAGAATTTCAAACGCTTCATTCGAAAACAAATTTATATGAAATTTTCTATTCCCCCAAGAGCAACGATCTATTAACCTCGGCATGCTTCAGTAGTTCCTTTTCTTTTTTTAATCCAAACAGCAGATTCCATAACAATATTTATTCGAGCAGCTGACATTTCGGCAGTCTCGCCATCTCCAGAGCCTGAAAAAATCAGGTTGCCCACAATGCACTCAGTTAAACACCTCCAGTTCTCTTAGAAAATGATTTGATTTTGATTTCTCTAAAAAAGAAATGGAGGTGCGTTAAACTGATTTGATTGTGGACAACTGATCTTTCCAGCCTCTGAAGAAGGCAAGACTGCCGAAACATCAGCTGCTCGCATAATTATTATTATAAAACTTCGTATCTGGCCTAATGAAAGGAAGAAAGAAAAAGTGGAATTTAAGGAATTGTTTCTAACTTTGTAGACTGGAACATTGTCAAAGTAGACTATTACGAGATATATTTTATTTTCGAGAATTATCTATACGCTATGTCGTACGCCATTTTATTCCATATTTGTTAGGATTTGTTGATCCACTAGAAAGTGCAAACGCTTTATTCGAAAACAATCAAAAAACCTCCAGCAGAACTTTAACCTTGCTTCAACAGAACAATCTAGGGGGAATTAACACCTAGAGAAAAAAAAAAACTTCTATTAGATATAGTCAACACAAACATAACATGATAATACACTTTTAAGCATCATTTGCTGCGGAAAGATCTAAGAGAAAAGAGACTTGATGAGATCGTTCCCCGGAAAGGAACAAACGTGAAAATATGTGTAATGAAGAACTTTTTCGACCCAAATCCTACTAACCCGCTGGACCATAGCTGAGCTGAACAAAACTAAAGTGAGCAATATATCAAAGCGAACGAGAGCCATACTAGTGCAAGGCACACTTTCACTCGGCAAGAAAACAAAAAACCAACGTCAGTTTATAACAGCAAACATTACATGACAAAGAAAAACTAACGATTCGATGCAAGGCTAAGAAAAAATAGCTGCGAAAAAGAGAAACAACAATCACTTCCTACAAGGCTTTCCAAACAAAACTCAAAATTCTTGAAAAACGAATGGATAAATGATAATAGAGCAATAAGCCACGGAAAAGAGTAAAGCAGTAAGAGAGCAAACCTTAGCGCTTCTTCTTAGTACACTCAAAACAAAACCACTCTCCCTTTGGTTCGACTGTCAAACCAACACATTCAAAGTGGAACCATTGGAACTTACACTAAAAAAGGTATTTTGCCCGCAATATTACAATATTTATGCAAATGTACTACCTCCGCGTTATCACAACAAATCATGCTCCCACTGGAACCCTGAAAGAATGAAAGAATAAAGCACTTAAGCTCGATAAATTATAAATTAATAAATTGGAAAAAAATATAAAACCGCCCACTGAATAAATGCAAAACGGACTGGAAATGTACTTTGATCCTTTCATAAGGTCTGTTACAGGCACTTATTCAGTGCAAGACACATGTTTCGGCTTTACAGCCTCGTCAGTTGCACGGTGCCTTTTCGACCAACTAGTCCCTCGGGGATCGACCCCTATATAGAGGAATCGACGAAGAACATGTCTACACTCAACACAGGTTTGTAAAAACTATGTGTCATAAGTCACGATAATGAATGCCTACCTCTCTACAGAAACACCATTGTTCGTTCACTTCTGTTTCCACTACATCAACCTTGCGTTTCAGCTTCTCATGGTCTTTGTGATTTTGCAATAATTTTACTGCTCGCTCGGTCATTCTGAAAAAAAAAACTTGATTTGATAACGAACCGTACCGATTCAGGTACACCATTGCTCTTCCTACTTTCTACCTAGTTCACTTTTCACCAGACAACCATATCCGAATACTGTAAAGATTTGGTGATACTAACTTTCTTGTACGACCATGTAGGCTTGTGGTTTCGTTCACATTCCCAAATGTTACATTCGTCTTTTTCTTCTTATCCCTCGAAGAAGCACTTGCAGATGGTGAAGGAGTAGACGGAAGAGAATCAATGAGGATACCTGGCATCGGCGGCGATTGAGGATAATCCTGCAAACAGCTGCTTCAAAAGAGAGATGACTAATCAAAAAAGGTATATTTAGTGATTTCTCTGTAGTTCCTTATAGTTAAAAAAACACTGCTTAAAATTCGTGCAATCTTCCACCTCGTATTCTCATATAACAAGCTGGAAAGAAAGAACACTGATTCAAGTACAATAAAACTTTGTGAATATTCAATGAAACCACCTTTGGATGTGAATCAAAGACATGCTCATCATCCGGGAACAAAGAGTCTTCCTAAAAAAGAAGCTCTCATCATAGTACACGTACACATATGGAATATGGAAGCAATGAAGCTAACATTCAGTGACTCCATAATTTCTCTCGGGGGCGATGGCAATGCTGGGAACAGGTCCAGAACGTCATTAGCATCGAAATCATCCTCTGAGCATAAAGCATCTGCAAAAATGATTCAACACTCCAAAATTCTTGTAAACATGGGAAAAAAAGAAAACTGACAGATAAATTATGACACCCCAAACATTGGGAAAAGCTATGGCAGATCTCGTACATAATGTAACGATCTAATGGATTGCCAAATTAATAAATTCATGACCAAAATCAAGATGCGGACCGAAATCCGCTCTTCTCACTCAAAATACGATCCCTCGTTGTCTCCTTCACGGAAATCCGCTTTTTCATGTTTCCCCTGAGAGATGTGTGTAGCGCAGTGGCAATGAATGCACGTGGTTGACGGCTCGATCCGCCCAAGGCTCATCAAGCCTTACAACTCACCGGGGTCAATGAATTGGTACTAGACTTATCTTCGAAGATAACATTAATGACTAGATACATCGATAGGCCAAAGCGAGCCATAAAGGGCAGATGTAAATAGGTTTCCAAAGCGTTAAAGAAGGGATTCCCCTTTCTCTCATTCTATGTGCGCTACATGTTTTTCCATACACATTCTGATGATTTTGTGCATATATACCCGGAAGTGCCATGAATGGGAAAGGTCCAGGTATTGCAAAAAAAAGGACGGACAGACTGCCGCTTTTGGTAAGGAAAAATTTTGTTTTTTTTCTCCCTTAAGTATGACAAAAAGAAATACAAATTTCTAAAAATTACTGAATCAATAAAATTACTAGAAAATACTATAAACTTCTACTAACTACTATTTTGCAGCACAGACCGCTGTTATCTATGCGATTTTGAAGTAACTCTTTTCTTCCAATGAAAAATGCTCGTCCACTATGCAAACATACAGCGCTTGGCATCCACTAATTTGTAAAAAGATTGAAAAGATTATCACGATGTAAATCCTTTAGCTTGGATGTTCACTTAATCTGCACAATACCCATAAGCCATAATTGTGGTTGGCCAGTAGGAAAAATGAATAATCTGCCAAAAGTAGCACTGTACACTGCATGCGATGGTAATAGATCGATAGCTTTAAACAGTTTCTCCAATATTATTGTATTTCAGGAAATGAGACCTCTATAGAATTGGAGAAGATACTTTGTTTATAGCTCCATGGTTACATATGATTATACATAACCCTTTATTCTGTACTTTAGACACTTTATTGATCCGTATTCACAGTGTTTTTTCTGTGCGGATCTCGGTACGCCTAGCATTCAATGCATTTTTCATCATCTTCTTGAACGTCGTAGAATACTGGTTGGGTCTCGAGGGTAGCCTAGCTATGGCGTTCAATATTACTTTCGTTGTTGACTGCTGGAAAGTGTTGGAAGTGCAGTTTAACCCGCACATACTGCGATGAGCATCACAACCACTCGACCACGTCGCCATACTCTACTATGAACTTATTTATCGCGGCTACTTTTGTGATTACACAAGCGCACTGATTTAGGTGCTCCTTGTGTATATGTAGTTGAATGCCCTCAAGGCGTTTTCGAATACCCTGTCTTTCAGCTCCCACCTCTTCAAATGACTACAGCACAACCATGTGCAGGTAGTTTCGGAGGTCTATCGGTACATCAGAGACCAGGTCCGGCACTGTTCTCAATGAAGTATCTTCCTCCACTTATAGCAATCCAATGTGTAGTAATTTCTCTCCTGCATAACTTTCTTCACTATTTTCAAGTTTAGCACTTTCCAACAGAAGCCTCCACTTCTTCTCAGATATTGATGGAGAAATTCCGCTTGCACCCGTGGACCCTGTTGATTTCTCCAAACCATCAATGGGCGATGAAGGCTTAAAAGGTACGGATGCATAGTGCCACGGAAGAACTCCATGTGAAAAGCCAAAATCGTATTTCAGGAGAATTAAATAGTGCAGATTTCTAATACGCTGATTGTTTGAACCTACGAAATTTTATCCCCACTTTAGGTGCACACATCTCTTCTTGAATAAAGACCAAAGGCCGATACCCGGACAAAGTGTTCAATTAGCTGCCATATCATGTCAACTGATTGCACATTTTTTACAAGATATGCTAGCCAATATGTATACTTTGACACCTTTTTTGAAATTTATTTGTCTTCAAAGTGTTTTTTTTCCCACTGTACAGATCCCAGTACTTCTGGCACTCAATTCGTTTTCCGTTTTTTCTCAAACGCCGTAGAATGCTGGATGAGCGCGTCTCCTTGCAATTTCGAAGATAGCTTGGCCATGAAGTTCCATAAGAGGTTGTTGTTAACTGCCAGAGAAGGCAGGGCGGCTCGGTCCCACGCGCGCTGAGAGGAACATTACAACCACTCGGCTACAGCGCCCCCATGCGTATTCTAAGAAATGTCTATATGTACATATGTATATATATATATATATATACATATATACGCGTATATACATGCACATATGTATTTATTCTAGGCAACGTATCTTCCAGAAAATGCATATTCTACAACACCAACTGTATGTTGTGTACGCCTGAAGGAATTCAGAAGTTGTTGAAGACGAATTTAGATCCTATTCCAAAAGAGTATCAATTATATTACAAATAGAATTATATGTATGAATCGTTATGAATTTTCTACAAAAAGGGTCGACACTGCAAACTATTGCAAAATGTTACTTATAGATGCTGTGAGAATTCCCAAAAAAAAAAACATTTTGATTGAAGGGCTTTGTTATGTGTGCAGATCAACTGGTATTGAAAAGTTTCGCGAGACCGCTTACTGGAAAAAAAAGTGTTAAAATCGGAAGGTCGATGAAGGCATGGAAGACAACACACTCGCCACAGTTGCTGCTCTGGCGATTAGATTTCAGACGATAAATCACCCTCTCATCTAAGGGCCGGCGACGGTTAAGCTTACCTTCGGACTCCAAGGTACAAACACAGCTGAGCACAGTTCCCCTGTGGTGAGGCTCACGCTATGAGTGAAGACAAGCCGTTAAATATCCAAGTATATACATAGATGAACTTACGCATATACTCACATGTATACGCACGTATATACATAGGCAGATAAACACAGGATGCAGAAAAAGTTCTATATATTTGGATTTTTGTTAATTTTAGCACTGATATACACTTTTTTTTAAAACACCGGTTCATTGAACTTATAAGAAGACAAATGAAAAACCGATCTTATTCGCTGGAGAGGAACTATCATCATGATTTACCTGTTGTGCTGCAGAAGAAAGGTCTTTTTAGGATGTGAAAAAGCGTTGGAATCAGTAACCATTACCCATCAAATGATGACTAATAACCCGAAGAAAGAACTCTGTTCGGCGAGAAATATGCGCGTTTAAGGATAGTTTTATTTTGGATATCACAACGTTATCAAGGGATGTTTTGCAAAACCGGCGACGTGGGGGTGTAGCCAGAAATCTTAGCTTTCAAATGGCTACTAACACTCCTATGAAAATCCCTGTCCAGCGAATTAGGTCGGTTTTTCATTTGCCCCCTCATAGCTACGAAGTACCGAAATTCCTTCTTCAAGCACATGGACTTGCTAAGACATTTTTAGCTAACAAATTCCCTGTAATACTTTTGTTAGAGCATTTTAGTAATCGAGAAAAAAGCCGCGAAACCACTGCTGCGAACAATGTCATTCCAAAATAAAATTCCTTGTGGTTCATATGTGAAAAAAGAATTTTTTCAGAAAACGACGAAAACTTGCTACAGGAAAATCTCCGATTTAGAGATTTCGAGAAAAAGGAAGAAAAACTCTTGAGAAAAGTTGAGAAAAGGCAGTTAAAAACAATAAGGTGTATCAAAAAAAGCGGCCACAGATGCTTTGAGTAGGACCATTTAAATTTTCAACGACCAGCTTGAATACAAGGTAACAGAGCTAAGATAGAAACAAACATGCCTTTCTCCTTCCATGCATCGTCCTCAGACAAGTCTATTACCTCCGTTTTTAATACAACACGTGAAGAACCGCTAAGATTTTCGCGATACGAAGCCATGCCTATATATCGTTCTTAAGTGCATTAAAAAAAATCCTTTATCTCTCTTAACTCATTATTTCAATGAATAACTGCCATTAAAGTGAAAATAACGATGATGACCATGATGATTAATGACAATAATAATAATAATAATTTAATAATAATAACAATAACGATAATTTAATCATATTAATAAAAATAATTTAGTGGTAGTAATAATAATAATGATAATAATAATAATAATAAATAATAATATTAATAATTAATAACAATAATAATGATCAATATTAACTAATAATAATGAAAATAATTAACAATAATAATAATAATAAATAATAATAATAATTAATAATAATAATTATATATTATTATTAATAACATTAATAACAAAATAATTAATAACAATAATAACAATTAATAATAATAATAATAGTCAAGTAATGATAATAATTAATATTATAATAATATAATGATAATAGTGATAACACCAACGAACCTGGCTCTGCAGATAACGACGTTGCATTTTGCTGTTTATTTCGGCCCTCTTCTCTACGTGTAGCAATGGCCCTCGAATCTTTGAACTTTTCCTCTTTATTCCGAGCATGGCTTAATACTCTCGGTATCGGCTGCGGTGTATTTGTTTCATATTTCCGCCTCTAAATTTTTGAAAATAGTTTTGAACAATGCTGTACTCATAAACTTCAGATAGTCGAGTACAACATCTACACATTTGGATCCCAAGAACTCAACTGTATCACGCTAGTATATATAGAGGGTGCGTGAAAGCCCTCACAATTTTGTACTTTGTTAATTTTAGCATTGATATAAACAATTCTCTATTAATGCTGATGATTTTATTGAGTTTTTCGTTCAAGTTTGATCTAGTCTGTTTTAATTGATTGTCTAATTCCAGGTGTACTCAAGTTATGGATCGTAAAAATTCGCAGCTGTTGAGTTACACAAGGCGGTAATGAAAAGGGCCAACATTTTTGAAATAGGCTAGTTTCAAAGCGACAATAGTCTACTGAGCTGTGAAATGTTTCAAAGAAATTGTAGAAACTGAGGACCGTTCTCGGAAAGGTCGTCTAACCATCTCGTCTACCCCGAAAAACATTCAAAGATCCGCTTCCAAGTTCGACGAAATCCGGTGCGTTCAATGCGCAAAATTCTGAAAAGGCTCGCGATGAGCGAGCAAAGCGTCTAGAACATTGTCAAGAAGAAGCTGAAACTGATCGCGAGCTTCTCGAGTCTTTTAAGCATCCAAAGCTCCGACTTCGTTGAACATGGCCATTGCATCTCTTGAATGTTTTCCGTAGAAAAGAGCAAGAGCAAGCGATATATCGCTTTTTAAATATTCAACCGGGAATTTTTAACGCGTCGACAGAAACTTCACATAAAAACGTATGATGCTTATACTATGGAAAATTCTCTAAATGCTGATATGTTTTTCGCGCTTCCAGCAAATTAAGCGCGCACGTAAATGAAGGCGCATGGTGGATATAAAACATAATTTTTTCCCTGAATGTCACATCTTTATAAATAAAAAAGTGTTTCAAAAAACCGGCGTCGATTATTTATAGATTACTAGCACTACTATGAAAGTTCCTCTCCAGCAAATGAGATCGCTTTTTCACTTGTCTCTTACAATTAGAAGGGACCCAAACGATAAGAGCAGGAAGACGAATCGAATGCTAGAAATACTCAGGTACATACAATAAAAATGTGATAGGGGTTGTGTAAATAAAAATAAATGACAAATACACGTTAAAGAAGAAAGTGGCACTCAATCAGAGTCTGTCTTCAAGGCAAAACGCCAAGTCTGCTATAGAAAACGCAACGAATACATGGAAATATCCCTTCAATACGAAAGGAAAAAAAAAAAGGATTTCCATATGAAAAATACGACGCTCTGCACTACTCTAGGAAAAAGATCAGAGATTTCAAATAAAAACACATTCCGTAATATCAGTTTGCTCGGAAACTGATGAAGAACTAGCTTCTTATTTCTCCATAAGCTGAGCAAATTTCTTTCCGAATGCTTTGCTACTACACATCAATGCAACGCTTAATACATCCCTATCGATGTATAGATGAAATATAGTATAAACCACGATTTAATTGGTTCAAAAATGGTCAGTTGGAAACAACAACAATTACTCTTCAAATAAAAACCACAATTATCCACGATCTTCTGCCAACGATCTGCAAGATTCCGAATCTGCTCGCAACACCATTTCCTCGGCATTTCCATTCCATTCCATTAATTCCAACGCACGCTATTTCAGCAATACAGTGCCAAATCTTAAACCGCAAAGAAGACTAAGGAAAAAAAGAAGTGTCTGATGAATTGGAGGGACTCGAAGTCTTGCCGCACCGAACCTACAGTTCAGACGCCGCGCCCTCGGACTATGGTCCAGTTCGGCTCAATGGAATTTTCCTGCGTGGGACGCCGACTCGGGACATTTGATCAAGTTGAAGAGGCATGTCAGGAGTTTTTCTTTATTCAAAGCCCAAGGACTGGCAATTTCGAGCAAATCCGGAAGCTTGCAGATCGTTGGCAGAAGATCGTGAATGATAGCTCAATTTTGAACAATAATTATTACTGCTTTGAATTGGATTTATGTATAAACTTTGGAATTTCAGTGGCCATTAAGAAACTTTTCCTCAGCCTGATATTTCAGAAATATTTACGCAACTTGCACTGTATTGTAATGTATTGTACTACTGCTGTCATTTACACTGGACATGTTACAATACTAGATTGTTGTAAGCTGTAGATTGTTGCATAAATGGTGATAAATAAACTAGTTAATGCATCAATGGCTCGTTTACGGTGCTACGACATGAGGCAAGGTGTGACATAGTCAATAAGGGTACGGTGCATATTGAACTGAAGACAAAGAATCAACACCAATAGATCCACTATGAAGCGCTGTGGCAAGGGATCGAACCAAGAGCTTTCTTTATAATAGCCGACACCACTAACCACTCGGCAGGAAGGACTATTCGCCGCCGCGAGAGGATAGGCGGGGTGTCATACCCGAAGTTCAACCTTCGAGCACCTAATATTAAACTGTAGAGTGTATTTGTTATCAGAAGCAGCACTAAAGCTGTGAAAAATCGTTCTAATCAACAGAGTCTAAATCATTTTACTATGAACAGCTACTTAATATATAATACAAAGCGCAGGACATACTTTGAACATTGGAGCGGAAGCATTTTGAGGACTGCCACATGAGACTAATCTCGGAGAACAGCTACTGACTCTCTCCGTACTAACAGTACCTAAAACAATATTGGAATTTATAGTGAGAAATCAAAAACAGCATCCTAGGTAATTCATCAAATTCTAGCAAGGAAACCAGGTCGTTATAACATTGTGGACAAGCGGAAACACTAGCTTCCACCAATTCCCAGCCTCTGAAATGAAGAATGAAAGAAATCTCGTCAACTGTCCTTTCGTTTATTTCATTTATAGTTTGCACGACATCGTTATACCCTATTCAGAACGATGGCTTATGTCAACCGAAACGTCAAGTATCGATTGTTAAGATGATATGCCAACTCGATAGAGTTTTAAAACAAAAATACAGTTAACATGAATACGACTAAAATTCAACTGCTGAAAGATATTTTTACTACGGTCTCATCAACTCACCATTTGAGATGCTTGAATATACACCGTCTCGAGAATTCGACGGAGAGCATCTTCCATAGTAGTCCTGGTCTTGTAAGGATGAAGTTGATTCAACATCATCCTCAAACTCCATATTACACTTGCCCAAAGGTGTCTTGGTAGGCCTCAGCCGTAACGTGCGACAAAAATCTGAACAGAAGGAAAACATTCATATACTTTTGAAATACATCACTTCAATTTCAATCATGTGAGAGCATAAATCGAATCTGACCTAAAGCTAGAATCCTCGCCGCTGATCAATCCGAGAGATACGCCCTGCATTCGACTACTTAAAGCATCGCATTCAAGGTGACTGAATGCATATTTCGTCTTTATAACGATTCGGTGGTGGCCTATCGCTACACAAGTCAGTACTGCTATCCTCCCACAAAAATCCGGCACCACTTTACCAACTCCGGAGAGATGGAAGACATGAGCAGCCCTGAGCACTTTATCGAACCATCGATCACATGGGTGTCGCAGGGCACCTTCACTCTAACCATTGCGTCACTAAGCCCCACTCAGTTTATATTTTGCATAGATAAGTGACGCGGCACTGCCAACTATATATTTAGCAGAAAAAATGGCATATTAATTATTGATTCACGAAAAACTTTTCCGGACTACTTTGTTTTTTCTAATTATTATTCATGCATCTAAGTTTTCGTTTTTACTATCGTTCAGAGCACCTTCTTGTGGTTATTTTGATAAATCACTCATACATTTGTTTCAAAACGAAATGTCCCGAAAGCAAAGACGATTGTTGACTCTAGAAGAGCTTCGTTGCGTACCAAAGCAGCACTTGAACTCAAACGATACTCGTGTGGCATCAACAATCGTTTTTACTCTCGCGGCAACTCCATCTTACTAGGTTGAGGAAAGAGTTGCTTAACTAGTTGACTCCCGCGGACCCTAACTGGATGTGCCCGCCAGCGTGGGAGCGACTTCACCTCCTCTGCCCCAATTAGTAGCTGACTACAGTAATGCTCCTCGTTGCAAGATCCAATCCAAAACCTAGCTGCGGGTCTGGCAACTAGAAGCAGTATTGTAGTCGGCTACTAATCGGGGCGGAGGAGGTGGAATCGTTCTCAAGCTAGCAGACAGACCCAGTTAGGTCGGCGGAAGTCCGACGGTTAACACCCGCAAAGAAATTAAATTCCATGTTTTCCACACAGCATCAGTCATTGTAAATTCATGGGTATACCCCCGTATACTTCCACAGGAAACTTTCAAGGCAACACCACACATGCGTGGAAGAAAAGTCCGACACTGATTCGTCGTAAACGTGGCTGTTTCAGCAAGACAATGTCAAACCTCACGCCGCAAAGAAGACTAGGGGAAAGTTTGATGAAATTGGAAGGAGTCGAGATCTTGCCGCACCCAGCCTACACTCCAGATGTTCCGCCGTCCGATTTCGATGGTCCGATTCAGCTCACTCAAACAATTCTCTGCGTTGACGCCGATTCAAAACATTTGACATCAATTTGAAGAGGTATGTCAAGAGGTATTCTAATTCGAAGTCCAAGGAATGGTATTTCGAGCAGATCCGGAAGCTTGCAGATCGTTCGCAAAAGACCGCGGATAATGGTGGAGCTTATTCCGAATGGACATTCCTTTTTTGACTAATTTATGTATCAACTTTGAATTTTCAGCGAGTGTAAAGGAAACTTTTCCTTAACCTAATAAAACAAATGAGTAAAAGTTATATATCAAAATAACTGCATGAAGCCGCTCTAGACGACAGTAAAGATAAAATCTTAAATTCCTCGAAAATAAAGACTAAAAATAAAAAAGTCCTAAAAAATATCTTGCCAACCCAATAGAAACGGTTTAAAAAAGAATGTAGAAAAGAAAGAGAGTAGGTAGAAAAACGGCGTAACGAACTTTTTTCAATCGCTTCGGTACATCCTGGATTATCAACCTCTAATTCGATTTTGCATAGGTACGACGAATCGTTCACCTGTAATGATGGATCGAGAGCAAAATAGAGAATAAATGGATAGAAAAAGAAGAAATAAAGACGACAAATCGCAATTTCAGTTACCTTGTCAAGTACGGCAGACATCAGACGTTCACTTCGAACAGCAAGCTCAAGCTTGCGTTCACTCAATCGATGAATTAGACGATATTTCTGTAATAAAATTGAACTTTTCTCGAATACAACACGCCCACAATCATTATACATTGCCATAAGAAATCTAAAAGATGAAACAACTCTTTCTAAACTTTGAATAAATGACATATTCACTTCTTACTTATATCAACTTACATCTGCCAATTCCATCAATATCTTCTCCCTCATGGCTTCAGAGGTTTCCGTAAGCTCCAATATTCGTTTCACTGCATATTGACATTCCGATTTGAGCTCTAAATTGTGAAGTAATAGAAAATCTTGCGAAAACTTAGCAGTTAGTACAAAAATTGCCTCAATCCACAGAATTTGAAGGATAAAGGAAACAGCTCTAGGCGTTGATCAATCCCTGCGGGATGCGCCATGCATTCATCTTCATTCTTAACTTCGTTTGAGGTGATTTAATGCATGTCTGACCTTTAGAATCACTCGAAGTGGCCTCCCACTGCATCGAATCAGTGCTGCTTATCCCTCCTACACAAGTCTGCGACCAGTCCAGTACCAATTTACCGACGCCGGAGGGATAGATGGCTAGGTGCGCCTTGGGTACGAGGTCGAACCATTACTTTGTGTGCAACACAAAGTACCTCTAACCAGTGCGCCGCATGCGCTCCTTCTACAGAACTTAAAGATCATAAATAAGAGAACTCTATAGAAGGATTTTGAAAAAGGGATTCATTTACTCGAAAAACACTTCAATACTACACTAGAAGTTCATGCGATGGGCGCAAATGGTACAGTGGTTGTAGCTGTCCAACGACGCACAAGTAGTCGATGGTTTATGCCAGTTCTCATGGCTCACTGAGCTTCCCTACATCCGTGGTCTGTGAGCCTGAACTTTTCTGAATGGACATCGGCATTGACGTGATATACCGGTAGATCACCACGAGTCTTTTCCAAGGCCGAAAATGCATCCAAACATCTCAAACGAAGCTAGATAAAAACGAATGCATGTCGCATCCCTCAGAAATCGGTTGAACGCCAAGAACTTTATCCTTCCATTTGAGACTCCACGCAACAAGAGTGATAGCCAGAACGAGAGGCAGTATTGCAATGGTTAGCATGCGCTCCCGCAAAGGGTGAAATATGGGTTCGAATCACAACCGATTCAAAGTTCTGCATATAACTCAACAGCATTATATATAATATACATATATATACATATATACATGCATATATATGTATATGTATATGTATATCATATATATTATATATATATATATATATGCAACATCATACCACCATTAAAAGCGGTTGATAAAAAGAATTCTAGCTGATAATGCCGATATCCGGCTTGCCAAGCGCGGCGGTCCAAACCAATCCCATTGTATCACAGACTGATGGTACATCGAGCGCCGATGGCGCAATAAATAGCAAGCGCATCCTGAAGCCCGACGTTCGAAGCTTTGCATACCACTCAACAGTTTTGGATAGGTTATAGAACTGAGCTTGTTGAACGCTTTGACTTTGATTGACGACCTACGAGATCACGCCAGACCACAACGAATGGGCATCACAGTTAATGACCACTGTAATAGTACTGAGGCTTTACAAGCTGAATAACTCTTGTCAGGCAAGGAGATTGACTGGTATGCAAAATTCCGACCTCGGCGGAAATTGAACTCGCGTTTCACCTTTATCGGGAACGCATACTACCACCATACTCTTATCGAAGACATCCTCCATTGAACCTACTTTCAAATGTACCTAATATAGTTGAGTTGTAAACAAAAACTCGACCTCAGGCGGGAGCTGAAACCCGTGTTTCACCCATACCGGAGACGCGTGATACCACTACACCACCAAGGCACCGTTTCGCTACCACTCATTCTTCAACGTTTCTTTCATGAGCTATCAGCAAAAACTTACTTTCTACATCGTTATCCCACTGTCGTATCAACTCGAATCGCTTGGAGATCTCCTCAGGTATGTCCTCAATCACTGGAATTCAAATCATCTTCACTTCTTCAATCGAAAAAGGAGGATAATGGAACACAAAAACCGTCCACTGACATTCGATGATGTCATCCAAATACTGCATGGTGAAAATCGTCGAAAGCTATAACTCAGATTACCTAGAAAAGGTCCATTAGTGTTAAAATCAAAACATGAGAGTTAGTCAACCCTTTGCGGACGGCAGCATAATCGAAATCGCAAACAGCGCGCGATTTTCGTTATTTAACCCTTACGAGACCGTGGACCCACGGCCTCTGCATCTCTAGTCTCCAAGGTGTCATTGTTAGACGCAACTACTTGCCTATAAGACGCAGCACGCTAGGGGTCAGAGTTGCAGAGGTGAGCAAACCTCCCAGAGTTACTGGTTAGAGATGCGGAGGCCGCGAGAATACGAACCCGAAAGGGCTAATGAGGATTTTTTGTTTCGTAATAAACCTTGGGGTTATCGCATACTCCCATGAAACATAATTTTCCCTCCACGCTTGCGAGCTCATCGTGTTTATATAACTCTTCTATGCGAAGAAAAGTCCAAAATGAGAAACGTAGTCTTATTTTCATTCTTACAGAGCATCATGAATACTACTTCAGAAACGAAATTTAGCTTCAGAATCGCCGAGATTTCTGCTATCAAATGACTACTAGTATAGCCTGATAAGCAGCAATTCATAGACCTTAATCGAGCAAACAATGCACATCGAGTGAGAAACACAATTTTATTTTTGCTGCTTCAGCATACTGAAAAGATTTTTTTCTTGGAAACCAAGTAGTTTTTGACATCTTAGAATTAGGCTTTCGAACGACTGCTAAAATTCTGAGGAAAAAGGTCTCTACAACAAGAAAAAAAACCCCGATACTTAGTGGTTATAAGGGGACAGATGAAAAACCGACATCATTCGCTGAAGAGGAAATTTCACAGGAGTGCTAGTGACCATTCAAAAGCTGAGATTTCCGGCTACAGCCCCATGTCGCCGGTCCTTTCAAAACATTCGTTTAGAACGTTGTAAATCCGAAATAAAACTAGCCTCAGACAAGCATATTTCTCGCTGAACAGAGCTCTTTCTTGTGACATTAGTTATCATTCGATAGCGTAATGGTTGCTGACTCTAATGCTGTGCTTACATCCTGAAAAGACCGTTTTTTGTGCGACGCAGCAGGTAACAAGTTGAATTCCCATATGCGACCAAGCGGGTCTTGGGCCAATTCACGAGCCGCTGGGTAAAGCGACCACGTGCGCTGAGGCACACGTCTTCCAAAATCACGTTAGCAGCACGTGAGCCGTCTACCCAGCGGCACGTGAACTGGCCCCAAGGCCGCTTGGTCGCAGATAGGATTTCAACTTATTTTACATGCTGCGTTGCAGAGAAACGATCTTTCCAAGATATAAACAGAGCGTTCGAATCAGCATCGATTACGCTATCGAATGATTACTAATAGTCCAAAGCAGGAGCTCTGTCCTGCGAAAAATATGCGCTTCTGCAACGCAAGGAATTCTCTTCTGTAACAACGTATGAAAGAATATTTCGAAAACCGGTGATGTGGAGCAGTAGACAGTTATCTCAGCTTTCGAATGATCACAAACACATCTATGGGAACTTCTTCTCCACCGAATGAGGTCGGTTTTTCATTCATTCCCCTATAATTCGAAAGATTCCATTCTCGCTCTAACAGCGTACTAAGAAGACTTCTCGAAAAACGAAATTTAGCTTCAGAATCGTAGAGATTTGTGATATCAAATAACTGGTAGTATAGCCTAATACCTTAGCAGGAGGGAACGAGCGGCGTGGGGAACGTTTGAGAGCATCGAAGATGTGGTGAAGAGGACAAAGAACATCCGACTGCGTGCCCACCTTTTCGACTCGACAATTATCCCTGCCCTAACGTATGCAGCAGAAACCTGGTCGCTACGTAAGCAGGATGAAAGATCACTTGCCGTTCTTGGACGCGCAGTCGAAAGGTCGATGCTAGGAATATCCCGTATCTCGCAAATGAGAGAAAGGATCCGAAGTTCCGACCTACGTCAACGATCGAAAATCAGAGACGCCGTTCTACACGCCAGGATATCGAAAATAGGTGGGCCGGACACGTGATGCGCTTCAACGACAACCGATGGACGAGAGCCGTTACCGACTGGATTTCCTCGGGACGTCAAGCGCTCTAAAGGAAGACCACTGACCCGTTGGTCCGATTTCTTCACGAAAGCGATAGAAGAAAGGATATAATGCTTAGCGAATCCCTAGAGCGAGGAGGACCCACTGGGCTACTCTTGCACGCGATAGGGAAAAATGGAAGAGTTGCTGGTACCCGCTCGAGTCACTCGACATCAACGGGACGACAGGTGATAATATACACCTTAATCGAGCAAACAAAGCGCACCAAGTGCGAGACATAATTTTATTTCTGCTGCTACAGCGCACTATAAAAATTCTTTTTTCAAAAACCAAACAAAGAATTGAAATCGTCGAGGATTAAGCTTTCGAATGATTGCTAATATTCTGGGGAAAAAGGTCCCCAGAGCAGAGAAAAGACCTCTGGAAAGTTAAGGGACCACAAGGCCCCTCACCGTACGCAAAGGGCGAAATGCAGAAAAATCACGCACCTTTCAAAATTCGCTTATTCGAAAACCTATGATTCAGCCTAAAAATACAATAACATAGTCTGAAAATAAGTATTAAAAGCTCAAGATAGTCCTATAGAATTCTTGATGGCAAATAAATTCTATAGAAGCATTCTTTTCGAACAAAAATGACGAAATCGTGGCAATTGACGCACTATCGATTATAACCGGCATTGAAAAATCGATTCAATCGATAAAATCGACAACTATAGAAATAACGGACGAATAAAAAAGGGAAGGAAAACACCGACCACTAACTAATAGAGCAACCGACGAGCAAAGACCGAGCGGTACAACTGATGAATACGGTGACATAAAGTGCCACTATGCCGTCACCTTCAGTGTACTGGTCGTAAAGTGCGCCGAAACGCGACATGGAAAATGTATGCGTTTACGGCTCCTTCAGTGGTGAGGCAGGGTCGCGCAATGGCTTGTGGTGCAATGTGAATAGAATCACGCCCTGGTTCAGTCCCTCATCGAGCACTTTGTTGCGGTCCATAAAGCAAATGCCTGGAAAGGCTTTATCTTGGCTGCCTATAGGATTTTAAGAGGAATCGTATCAACCAGCTCTCTCTACATCACTCATAAAGAGGAGAGAAATCATCTTGAAGCAGTGACCGAAGCAACCCGTTTCGTGCTCGAAGATACTTGAGAAGGACGATTGTTAAGATAACGAATCGAAAGCAAGAAGTACTGGGCTGGTAGAGGTCGTGCAAAATTAAGGAATTTTTCCTGACAAGAGCGCTTGTGGCGCAGCGAATAAAGGTTCTCTGCGGCACATATGATCGAACAACTGATGGTCGATAGTTCGATCCAAGCCTGCGAAAGAAGTCGAATTCATAGCGTATCCCCCAGCGATTGGACTACGCGGATTAGTTCACAATTTAGCTGAGGGTCTTCCAACGAAAAGTGGTACTGTGGTTGGCGACTGATCGGGGCAGAGTAGGTGGATTTGTTCCTACGCTGGTAGACACGCCCAGCGTGGGTCCGCAGAAGTGAACTGTTTAATTTCCAAAAATTACGAATGAGTCATAGCCATCCACTCGCCTCGTATATCCTTGGCTTTTTCGCTGTTCGGAGCTTTTCATTAGAATCTCAGTAGCCATTCGATAGCTAGAGAAACGGCGACTCTAACGATAGTCTTGGCTCCTAGAAAGACCTCTTAATTGCGCTGCATTAGCGATTAACACTCTGGGTACCGCACGGTCACGGCGCTGCTACCTAATCCGCGGCGCGCGCAGCGAGCAGTCATTCTGGTGAGTGCTTAGCGGTGCAGATATCTGGAAGAAAATTAATTATTCGGCGCCTTAGAACGCTGCTTCACAATAGTTTCTCTTATTTTCAGTTTTTTCAGTTTCAGTGCTTCACAATAGTTTCTCTTATTTTCAGTTTAAAGTGCGCCATATCACTAACACATCACAACTCACATCGTAGTACCGTAACATGAGCGACTTATTTATCTGAACCATCTATTCTAGTCTGTCAAAAGCTAGATAACTGATTGCAACTGAGCGTTTTTCGGTACTTTTCCGTTGGATTGCACGGGATCAAAAACCGATCTCTTTCGCTGAACAAGAGCATTTCATAAGAGTGTTAGGAATCATTCGAAAGCCTGAATCTCTGACTATCGCCGTGCATGACGGGGTTTTGAGAAGATCCTTTATCTAACGCTTCAACAAAAGAAGAACATTTGGATTTCACGCATGCGTTTTTCTCGCAAGACAACGCTCTTTTTTGAACTGCTAACATCACTTGATAGTGAAAGATTTGAAGATTCCAACGCTGTGCTTTTTCCTAGGCAGGTGGATAAGGCCGTTCTAAGACGGCCATTGACCGACTGGCTTTTTGGCGGGCATATGCGAAGTGCTATTTTTGTTATTCAATTGGGAGTTGTTCCTCCAGCTTGTAAGAAGCTCTACATTAACGTCTGACTCTGATACCGAACAATTTTCTCTATTCTCTACACGTTCATGTGCTTTTCGTACTTTCAGCGGAGTAATAGTTTAATTCGTGGCTGACGTAAACATAATCTTATTTCGAATTTCGCAGCGTCGTAAAAGGGTCTTCTTGAAAAACAGGAAAATACGGTGCTAACCAGAGATATTAGCCTTCGAATAATTACTAACTCTCTTATGAAAAGTTCTTGCCCAGCGAAGGGTATCCGTTTTTGGTCTAGTGCTCTCTAACGGAAAGGACCTTTTTTTGTTATAGTAATAGCATGAATAAATGTTCTCTATGCTCGTTAGCTTTATACCCAGCACAATGGACTGCTCAACGCGGCATGCGCGGCGGATGGAGCTAACTCAGTGATCCTGTAGCACCCAAAGTGTTGTGAGAAGATCACTTTTCGCCCTCGGAGTGGAGCCGCAAACGTTTTGCCCTTTTTTCCATTTTCATCTAACTTTTAGTAGTTATAAAGTGGATACTTAGATATTTGGGCAGCACGTTTTCACTAGTAGAGCGAACTCCAGCATACTTTCCATTCGTTTCTCTTTCGCGCAATTATCGTCCATGTGGTAATATTCGCCTCGAGCATGGTGAAGTACACGAGGCCCATTCCATGACTCCCAACTCGTTGTTATCTACGGATGCAGTTGGGCGACGTTAGCCACAAACATCCTCCCATTAGCTGTGTGGTCTTTCAATAGGGCGCTTGCATTCTCTTAAAGTCCATTCCACAGTTTGATTCGTTTTCGTTAAATAGTCATTTAATAGCTTGAATCTTGGCGAATTCAATAATGTACTTAGATTGAGAAAAGTCCTTGTTTATGCGCAAAAATAATATTACGTTTCACTTTTAGCTCGCACTTTTTCCTTGACAGTGTTTTTGATGGATTTTCAACAGAGTTTTAGTCCTTCTTTGATATCCTAGAAAAACACTGGGTTCTGTTCCCTTTGACGACACGGGATCAAAAACCAGTTCCTTTTGCTGAAAAAAAACTTTCTATAAGAGTGTTAGTAATGATTCGTAGGCTTAGATCTCTGGCTAGCACCGTACGTGGCCGTTTTTCGAAAGGACCTTTTTATAACGCTCTAAAATTCAAAAGTAAATTTATGTTTTACATCGGCCACGTAATCCAACTATTACTTTGCTGAAAGCACGAAAAGCACATGAGCGTGTATAGAAAATCTTTTAGTATCGGAGTTATACGTTTAATCTGGAGTTTTTTCAAATTGGAGGAGCAAAGGCTAAACGAATAACAAAAATCGTGCTTCACATATGCCCGTCTATGAGCGATTCGATTGATAGCCGTATTAAAGCTTCATCCACCACACGTTGGAATCTTCAGTTTTACACTATCGCATGTTTACTAATAGTCCAAAGAAAGAGCTTTTTTTGCGAGAAAAACTCCTCTGTGAAACACAAATTTTCCTTTTATTGAAGCGTAATAAAAAGACTTTTTCAGAAAAACCGGCCACGTATGGCGCGAGCCGGAGATTTAAGCTTCCTAATATCTACAATTTCTTATGATATGTTCTTGTCTAGTGAAAGGAATCGGTTTTGAGCCCGTACCTCTAACAGAAGAGAACCCGAAATTTTGTTCGTTCACTCGCTTCATTGTTCGAGACAGTCGAGCATTGACGATAAGGAACCAGGACATTGTCGGGCATCGGCAGATATAAGTTATTGGTGCTAAAAGCAATAAACTCATATGTTGCTGGCATTGATATGCTTATTCTACCAATTTTTGCTTCAAATAACAAATTACACCGCGGACAGAGATAGACTTTTCCGGGGAGCGCTCACCACAGTCGAGAGAAGGGCGAGCGAGAGCCTCCGCTGCCCCAGAAAAGCATAGTTGCGATTCGGGTCCATTACACAGAAATATTAGACTCAGTTTTGCTCGTATCTTAGCATTATTGCTGCTGTACTTCAAATCGCATCCTGCCGTCAAATAAAAATCAAGAAGAAATAAGATTCAAAACTGAGATAAGCATGCTTAAGACTAAGATCTCAGTTATTTTTCAAGTGCGTGTCCATCGAAATCTATGAGCTTCTTGGCGGCTTTTTGGACAGTCTTGTTCTCTGAATCACTGGTGAACTCCAACAATGCTGATTTTAACATCAAAAATGCAACATTGGCCTACTACCAAAAATGCAAACTGATGCAGACATCTATACACCTCAGCACCGAGCAATGAGGACCAATGAGCACTTGAGGCTATTCGACGGAAGAACGAAACGTGAGTTGTCCAAAAGTGGCAAGAAGGGATGCGAACAATAGAATTAATGACTTCCTCAGTACCTCAAGGGAGCAGCATTGGTGAAAATATACAAGTGCATCAATAACGCCTATGAGCATTAACGTTTACTGAATACTCAAAGGAGAAAATTGTATAAGCTAAAACTGTTGAGCTGCAAGAAAATATCTATTCACTACCTAGAGTAATTGTGAAATCCATTTGACGTTCTTACAATAGGAGCGTAGAACGTAGGAACGTCATCTTTCCAGGGGCACCAAAATGTTATGCTTCTAGGCCTTCTGTTTGAAACCTGTCAATCTCATTAGATAGAAACCGTTAATATCCTGTTCTTATGAACGCGAACACTCAAAGAACTCGTTCGTCACCTTTTCCAAGCTTGCGCGACTTTTTCTTTATAGGCTGTGGCTCACTAAGATTCTCACCTAATGAACAGTCAATAGCATTGCTTGGCTACGGAGGAACAGTGCAGCAAAAAAGCCAACTTCTAGCTTGTTTCTCCAGCTTCATTTCCCTTGCATCTTGAGAATGTTATTTGGGCACCCGAGATTTCGAAAATTGAAATAAAATACCATGCAGCATCTAGATCACATTATGTAGCGTTAATCATCTGAAAAAACAGACTACACGGGAAATTTGGAGCGTTCACCGAGCGCGGCGATTAAAAAAATGCATCTCCCCGTTCAGGTTCTCAAGGTTAAGCATCAGATGATCAAATTCGAAGAGAGACAGGATAGCAATTGCTAGACAGCAAAATGTACTTCGATTGATACCCAACAAATTAACGAAAAAGACTACAGGTGATGCCGAGTGATGCCGATGAAATGAATGAAAGAAATTGTTTTTTGAAGCAGCTGATGAGCAGATGGTCATAATCTGTCATTTATACTAGCTTATTCCATTCGTACTTTATATGCTATTGTTTTATTTTCCTAGTTCTATTGCTATTGCTATCATTTTCATTACATCCATTCATTTAATAATATACAATTACGATACTTTATTGTCATCAAATGCGCGCTTACTATCACTAAAATTATTATTGGCATTATTACTACTTTATTACGACCGTTGATGCATCTGGCAATACTGTTTTCTGTGAACATCACCACTAGAACCAATTATTATTACTGTAGGGGTGAGGGGGGCTGTGGCCGACTGGTCAGTGATGCTCCATGTGAGGTTGATCTCCCCATCTGTCCAACAATCAGTAGGCTCCCTAAGGAACACCCAGCTTGGCTATCCTCGAAATTGTAAGATCTGCCCGACCAGCATTCCATGATGTTCTTGAAGAAGACGCAATCCTCAAGCAAGCGATGAATTCGAGATGAGTTCGAATGCCAGAAGTACTGGGAGCCGCACAATAAAAGATAATTATCAAAAATCTGGAAAGGGTAAGAGCTATAATATAGCACAATACGTGGAGGAGAGGTGAGATTTTCGGTGCTAATCATTCCTTGAGTTTTCATTCCTTCGCCTACAAGACAACATAGAGGTGATTGAGTACGTGTTAAGCATATAGAGTGACCTGTGAGAATTACCGACATATCAACCCAGTGTTTTTATTCCTCAAAAGCAGCATGGTATCGATTTACCTGACGCAGAGATGTGTTAACAGGGTAATAATTAACCTGAGGCGTTGAATCGGGTTGAAAACCATGGCGTACTATAATGTAGGACACGTCTAACCACAATACGCGGCGAGAGAAACGCAGATCGGCGGCTTCGATGCTGTAATGGATAAAGTATCAGCCATCAAAAAGGGCTATCATGAGCTGGAAGTCACATCAGGTTTCATGTCGCGAGTATCTCACCAGTATTGATGCTGGGAGTAATCGCTGCCGTTGAGGAAAAACCCAGTGAAAAGTTCAGTATCCTCCCTTCAATTTCTAAAAACGAGGACTTTTATGGTGAACAGAGGGAAATGATCTGGCACAGCTTCTGCAAGACGTGAAGGAAAAGTCTTCCAAAATTAGTTGAGTGAAAATAATGTTTGTACTCGTGGGATTCACTATTCAGAAAGACTTTTTTAAAATAGCTTTTTACAGTGTGAATGGAAATAAGTTCAATGCTTCACCTTCAATAGGCTGATGAAGGTGGCTGGTCGAGAAGACCGCGCATCAGCGTAACTTATTTCGGGTTCTGAGAAATAGGGGAATTAGCTACATTGAAATGAATATTTTGTTAACATACTTGTGTTTGCTTATCAGTAGAACATGAAGTTAATGATGAATCTCGAGACTGGAGAAAATCGATCTGAAAGAATACTATCGGTAAAAAGTTTTATTTGCTTCCAATTTCGCTGTCGCAAAGTTTTTTTTCACATATCCGGTTACCGTGAGGCAATGCGAAACTGGAAATCACGATGACTTTTCGCATAGATGTAAGATTTTATGCGGCTTATCTTCATCGATGACAAGATTTGTGAACAACGAAACAGCTTTGATTAAGACGAAATAGCCAAACGTCGGCCACTCTTGAATGAATTTTGCTAATTGACACCTTCGAATGTGCTCATTAAGCACTAGCATATCAAACTATGTCAAGGTCACAAGAAAGTCGGACGTGGGAAATTCTCTGTTTTGAACTGATGTGAAGTGGAGTTTTGGTTTGACTTTGTGCTTATGAAAAATTAGGTATTCATACTGTGAATAAGCACTTAAGAGCTAGCGAAGATTTCATCTTTCAGTGATCTTCTTTTGTACGACCCGCTATCATAATTTACTGTGCGAATTCCAGTACATCTCGTATTTGATTCGTTTCCACAAACTTAACTTCCACAAAAGTCCTCGAACATTAAACGTGTTGCTTCGGCAGTTGCCTGAGCATTACAAATCTCCTTGCACTTTCGGAGAAGACCGTAAGGCATTCTCTATGGCGATCGTTGATTAATTATAAGAGAGTATGGGAGAGGGAATTGAACCAGCACCTTGCTTCTCACTTCTGCTTCCTTATAGGACACCACACTATCCTCTGCGCTATTCCATTCCCATTTGTACCTTTTTGCATTTTGCTTCAAACGTTACAATTTCGCGAGAGAAACTTCGTTATCCAATTATCGTTACTTGACCTTGAGCTGACAATATGGTGTTTTGTGGAGATGATTCGAGGAATCGTTGAGAAAGACTGCGATTATTTCAAAAAAAAAAAGGTCTCAGGAGGCACGACTTTCCACGCCAGTCTAAACCGGATATTGGGCAACGCTTGTCTCCCCCGTAAAGTCACGTCGCTTGAAAGATGTTATTCCACTCGTATTTTTTACTTCACATCTAATCCTTTTTCAACCGAAGATAACTCCATGAATTATGGCCCAATGGCCGGTCTATTGGATCGCGATCTCTAGGCAGTAAACAGTAATCGTTCAATAAAGCAAGTAAGTGATAGGTTGTTGAAGATTACAGCATTGTAGATAACATTTTACTCTATTGTTCAGTGAAAACTGATTAATAAGTACATTATTTCTTACGTGCTACTTGTAGTCCATGACAATGAACATTTTTCCTGTGAGCGTTTTCAAAGTGTTTTGCAGCTTATGTTGTATCTATTACAGGTATCTTTTGACGGCATACTGTATACAATGATATAAATCCCTATGAAGAAGCCTAAACGATGAAATAGTCGGCCTTGATCAATCCCTGGGGGTGCGCCACGCGTTCATCTTCGATTCCTTAACTTCGTTTGAGGTGATTGAATGCATATCTGGCCACTACAAACCCTAAACAACTCTTGCATCTTACAATCGATCAAAATATACTACACAAATTCTGCCGAAGAAGCTCTGTGCGGCAAAATGAATTAATAAAAGTGGGGTGACACCTTAATATCACATATATATGCGATCCATAGCTTGTGCCAGCTTGTGTATCGAAATCAATGCGTATTCTCGTAAAAGGGATGGTCCGTTTCTTCTTCCATACGATCCCTTATCACAATCTGTCGCGCATTCCCGCACTTCTTTCATTCAATTCATTTCTTCGTATTCGTCCTCCACAAAGTGTTCCGAATAAAATGTTGCCTTGTCTATGAACGTCGCGAGATGAAGGTCGAGACAGTTCTCCTTATCATCGCGAAAAATGGCCGGTCTCAGGCGTTCCCCAAGGCGTTCGTTGATTTGATGTAGGTGAGCGGGGGACGAGATCCAACCAGGCGCCTTGATTATGACTTGATTCCTGATAGGATCAAAGCAGGCCTCTTGCCTATCACCTTGCTTCTGATACACTGTATCACTAACCGCTTGAGCCAGCGTACGCATCGAAATCAATGCGTATACTCGCGAAAGGGTTGGTTCGCTTTTTTCTATACGATTATCTATATTCTTATCAGAATGTCGCGCTCATCTCAGCACTTCTTGCATTCGATTCGTCCTCCACAAAAGTCTCCAAATAGAATTCCGTCTTATTTATGACCGTAGTGGAATGCCGTTGGACACGGTTCTGCTTGTCATCTTGGAGTTGGGCGGTCTAAGGCGTTTGCTTATTTGATTTGATACCAATGGGACGGAGGTAGGGATCCAACCAAACTTCTTGCTTATCGACGTAATTCCTGATGGGATTAATTGAGGCCTTGCCTATCACCTTGCTCCCTGATACGATGCATCAAGCACTGCGCTATATCTCCCTATCTCTTCAAAAAAAAAATGAAGACCGGTCTAAGACGTTACCCAAGGTGTTCCCTAGGCGTTCGTTGATTAAACGCAAGTGGGGCAGGGGACAGGATCGAACTAGAGCCTCACCAATCACTTTGCTTCTGATACACCGCACCACTAACCATCGCGCTATCCTGCACCGTCTCCTCAGAAGGAAGAAAAAGCTAATATCATATATAGAGACGAATCCAACAGATGTCGCACTTGAAGCAACTCCCCGATCCATCACAGGACGGCCACCACCGCCACCGAGACAATTAGAATCGGGCGATGGTGGCGCAGAGGGCGCATATTACGCGCGCTCGGCGCGAAATTCAAATGAAACGACGCGATGCGGCGGTCACTTCAAAGGCGGCGGTGGGGGCGACCGGTTGTGCCCGTGCCCGTGGTTGTGTTCGCCGTCGCCCACGTCAGGACGTCGTCCCAACTGACCCCTCCCAGACCCCGTTCAAGGGTCTTCTTCCCACGATTCTGCTTTGATCGGTCATCGCTTCTTCCTCATTTGATGGCAATCATCTATCCCGTTGCTGTTTGATTATTTCCATTCCCGTTCAAGTCGAGTCGAAGGGTTTGGTTTGTTCGAGTGAATTTGTCTCCGTCGTGGAGGGATTTCACGCGCCGAAAAACCTAGGATCTCTTAGGATTTTCCGTCATTTTCGAGTGCCAAAATGTTGAGAAATCGATGGCAGCGGCGTCTCAAATCCAGTGGGAATTGAGGTGACGATGAGCGGAACCGCTCTGCTTTACAGTCTCTGTTCTGTTCTGTTCGGTTCTCCATGCGATTCCGACGCGAGAAAAAACTCGGATCGAAATCATTTCGGGTTTCGATCGGTCGCAATCACTTCTCGATTTTGTCTCAAGTTACTTCAACGAATCGCACATCGATTCGAATCGTTTCGGATATTCGTCGTCGAGAATCCAGTGGTAGAAGAAGACATATCCGCTTTGACGCTAAAAGCAAGCATCCTCCGTACTATTTGTCTACTCTCGACACTTCGTAGAGCGTTAGGCTTTTGATCTAACGGTCAAGGGTTCGAGTCCCCGTTGGAGCTGAACGCTTGGAACTTGGCTTCCAGGTGGATATTTTAGCCTTGGTGGACCGCAGCATAGTCGATATCGTCAGTGACGCGCGATTTTCGCTCGTCAACAGGGATTTTTTTTTTCCTCATTATACTTTAGATTCTTTGTGCCGCTCTGATAGAACGTGATTTTCTCTACAAGCATTCAGCCTTGAAGGGGACTCGAACCCTTGACCGTTGGATCAGCGTTTTTTCTTTGTATCCGAGCATGAAACATAATCGTATTTTTGCTCTCCCGGTGCGCTATGAAAGCTTTTTCGTGAACCAGTTTGGGCTTCAAATTCGCCGAGATTTGGGCTATCGAATGAGTTTAGTGTAGTCCGACAAAAAAGCAATCCACATATTTTAGCTGAGCAAATAAGGCGAAGCGAATGTGAATCGTAATTTTATTCTTGCTACTACAGCACACGACGAAGGCCTTTTTGAAAACCAGGAAAAGTTTAGGAAACCCAGAGATTCAAGCTTTCGTATGATTGCTTAAATCCTAGATAATAAGCTTTGTTCAGAGAAAAAAAAACCTTCGAAAATTTTAGGGTCAAAATGACCCTTATTGTCCGCAAAGGGTCAGGGTATCTCAAGGGTTTCTGTCATCGACAGAAGGTCTACTATATCCTGGAACTTCTGGGTTTGTGCCTGGGTCCTTCAGGACCGACTGCCTACTAACCTCGGCATAGAAAGAATAATTCAGTGTTTTTCTTGACGATCAGACAGATGCGAGGTTGTAAAGACAGTAGGATTTATTGAATACCACTCAGTACCCTGAAATAATGGCGGACTCTTCGCAGGTATCGCCTCCTTGAGGGCCTCGAAAGATCAAACTAACTTGCAATCTACTCAGTCAAAATCATTTGGGCATTGACCCAAATCTATTCACTTCGCGATTTTCCCCTTCAAAAAGTCAGCTTGTATCATGGAAATATTCCAATGCGAGTAGGTTTGCAAGTCAATTTGACCTCTCGAGGTCCCGAAGAAAGCGAGCCGCCGGAGCGTTTGCTATTATTTCACTGTACTGAGAGCTATTGAACGAATCGACTCTTCTTACAGCCTCAGCATCTGCTTATCAAGAAAAGCACCGAGCGTGGGTAGATCACCAGAGGTCAGAATTCCGATCGATAAGTCGTCGAGATTAGCGTCGGATTAGCTGTTCTTCGTCATCGTCGTCGTCGTCGTCCTGGGTCTCGGTCTCGCCCGTTTGAGGTGGCGAGGCGGCGGTGGTGGGCGCCTATGCCGCCGGTTTTTGTTCGTCGCAGCTAATTCCACGTTAGTGGATGGCCCCTATAGAGGGCGGCATGTCTTTGAGTTGTTGACCCTCCCGCCGCCGTCCGTCTCCGAACCGACCCGGACCGATCCGTTTCCATTCAAATACACTCCTCAATCGATTCGATTGTCATCGTCATCGTCGTCATTCGTTTGGGGTTATCGTCTCGCCAGAACATCGCTGACCACGGGGTTTCTACTAGCCCTGCGCTGATCCTCTCGCCATACAGTTCTCCAACTTTGTAATGTTCGGTGCTGAGATCTACTCGATTATTATCTACTACAATAACTACCTGATCCACAAGCATTTCTTGACATTAGGTCGTTCCATAAGTTCTGGCACTAGAGCGATAAATACCACATTTATCAATCAGAAGTAATTAAAATTGCATAATTTTGGTATCGTTCAACTGCGCATTTTCTGCGAGCATTTTGGTATGGAACTTGCCTATGCTTACTCAAAGATGGAGCTGTCTAAGGAATAAATTCGCTTGCTACTCATGCACGAATGGCGCGTAGGGGATAAATGCTAGTGAAGCGGTGGCAAGACCAACCCTCTGGGGACGGCAGTTAATCGATCGCACGGCAGAACTCGCGAGAGACGCGCGATTTTCGATATTCAGTTTGGGTTTATCTTCCAATTTGGAAAGAAAAATCTTAGATTTTTGTGTTACTCTGAGACCTCATGATTTCCTCTTCATGGTAATATGTTTCTCGTACATATAATTTTTCCTCTGCGATTAAAATTTGAATGTGAAACGTAATCTTCTTTTCGCTTCTACCTCGTTCTATAGCAAACTTTTGAAAAACCAATTACGACATCGAACTCCTCAAGATTTTGGGGTATCAAATGCCTACTGAGAGTTCGGCGAAGAGCCATATACAAGCCCCAGCCGAGCAAATAACGCAAACTGAGCTGTGAAACATAATTTTATTTTCGTCGCTACAATGTAAAGAAAAGACTTTTTTAAAAATCAAGCATGTCGATGAAATCGCAGAGATTTGAGCTTTCAAATGATTACGAAATGTCTGAGAGAGAAGTTTTTTCCTCAGCGAGAAAGACTTCAAACATTTTTGTACCTCAAATGGTGCACGTCGTCCCTTAGGGGTTATTGGAGCTTTCTATGAACGGCGCGAGCGTGGCTGACCCTCCAGGGTTCTCTCTCCTGCTTGAACTTCACCAGCCACTTCCTGGCCGTCATTTCTGCTACCATTCATGACCCCAAGCCAGCGCCATAAATTTTGCGCGCCGCTTCACTAGCATTTTACCCTACGCGCCATTCGTGCCATGAAATTCTGTACTTGAAAGAATCCACAAAAATATGTGTTTAGTTAATGCACATTCACCGGCTTTATCCCAGCTATTAAGTGCTACAGCTTTTATTCGACACCAGAAGTCCATTCAGAAACTCCAGCGGAAATTTCTCTTAGCGCGGTTTCTTTTTTCCTTTGTGTGAGAAAAGGTCGTTCCAAAAGTTTGACGATAGGGAAATAAGCGCAACATTCATTAGCTAGCTATGATTAGAACTGCATGATTTTGGTATAATTTAATAGCGTATTTTCTTGCGAACATTTTAATATACAACTTGCTTATACCTGCTCTTGGATGGAGCTGTCTGGGTAACGAATTCGCTTGCTGTTCAGGCACGAATGGCTCGCGGGGGAAAATGCAAGTGGAGCGGCGCGCAAGATCAACGGAGCTTGGAGCGATGATACGGTTGCTGAAAGGAAGGCCAGAAAGTGGTTCAGCAAGAAGTTCAAAGGTGGAGAGAACAGTCTGAAGGATCAGTCGCGATCGGGCCGACCACAGGAAGCTTCATTAATTCTGCGCACCGCTTCACTAGCAGCGTTTTCCCCTATGCGCCATTGGTGCCTGAGTACAAAGCCAATTGTTTCCTATGGCAGCTCCATCCTAGAGCAGGTATAAGCAAGTTGTATACCAAAATGTTCACAAGAAAATGCGCAATTGAACGATACCAAAATTATGCAATTTTAATCACTTCTGGTTGATAAATGGGGTATATTGCTCTAGGGCTAGAACTTATTAAACGACTCAATGGAATAGATAGTCCACTCCAATCGATTCTGTTTTCCGAGAAATTCTATTGGTTTTTGTGCAAAACTTTTGCGTCAGGCGGGACTAGAACCCTTACTTCACTCTTTCCGGGAATGCGTGGTCTATCCGTTACACTACTGACGACCATTTTGCACATCGCTCTTTCTACTATGAAGCGCACCTATCTATCAGTCGCCAGCCGTCAACGGCCTGGCCCAGGTAGTCGGTCTCGTAGAAAGAGCGTAGAAAGAGCGATGTGCAAAATTGGCGTCAGTAGTGTAACAGATAGAGCACGCATTCCCAGAAAGAGTGAGGTCCGAGTTCTAGTCCAGCCTGACGCAAAAGTTTTGCACATCACTCTAAAAGAATCCCGTTTTCTACCGGTTTTATTGATTTCGTGAGTAAATATAACTAACTCTTCGTATGGTATTCAGCACAGAGTCTATTCCAGATTATCAGATGTCGCTCTTCAACCGGTTATTCCGTGGAAAGAAGTCAAATAATAAAGAAAATGAGCAGCCAACGGAGTTGGTCAGTTCGGCATGCCTGTGTTCTCTCTCCTCACATCACACTCTTTTTGAATAGAAATGAACCTTTGAGAAGTTTAGGATCGTGAAATGGCCTATCGACGTTCGCTACGCACGTCATCGTCTTCGGGCCGTGGAACCCTCAAAGGAGATCGAACTCGATTCCATGACGATATTCCCGCTACGGCTCCTTATCATACCGTGACGGCTCCACGCCTTCATAAAGGACCCATGAGTTGTCCGGGAGGGTAAGCCAAGTTTTTTGTGTCTTTAACTGCTCAGAAATTTTTCTTTACATACGTATTTTTTTTTCTTCTTTGTGAATGTCGTAGAATATTGATCAGACAGAACCTCTTTCAACCTCTAGAAGATAACCAGAGAGGAATTTTTAGGTTGTTGCAGGAGAGTATTGAGAGAGGGAGTTGAACCAGCACATTTCCTCTCGATAACGTACGGCATCGGCCACTCGACCAGCCTTGTGAATTTCGTGCGTTGGTGGTCAAGCCAATTTTTTTAAAACTCTTGAAAATATCCGAGCTAAAGCGTCCCGAAGGCGTTCGCCAACCCCTTAAGGCCCATGAGAATCATTTTGATGCCCACCACACGACGTCAAATATCACTCAGCTGCTGTAGTGGCGGCGCCTTGTCTCGTGGGAAAGCAGGCAGACAGCCACACACGCAAGCACAGACATGAAGAGCGGCTTATTTGACTGCCGCGCAACTGACGGCACGACGCCGCCGGCCTGTCAACACGGATTCTCTAAGGGTCAAACGATTGCAGGAGATCGCTGGGAAAGTAGATTGAACCAGCGCCTTGCTTTTCACCTGGCATCCTGGTACACCACATCACTGACCACTGAACTAACCCGCTTCTATTTCATTAAATTCTCCAGCTTATTTCAGGTACAGGGAGGGCCATCGTAGCGAAGCTATGGACAGATCGTTTGATGGGGAAATGCGATCGTCGCGGGAAAAACGAGAGCGTAACGACTGTGCAGAGCGCAAATTTAGGAAACAACGGTAAGCCGTGGCCATATTATCGATCCATTTTTATTGATTTTTGAGGTGATAGGTGTTTATGTGTAGCGCCAATGGTTTTGAAACTCTTTTGGTACCTTTCCGATATCGCAATCCATTTTTCAATCTCTAGGGGCAGGAGCTCTTTCGTTTTTCTTTCCAGGCTTTTGGTAGTCATTCAAAAGCTCAAATATCACTGAGTTTATGTGTGCTTATTTTCCTGGAGAAAACTTCTTAGTGCGCTCAAGCAGTGGAAATAAAATCGAGTTTCACAGCCGGCGCGCGCGCGATATCGCGCATATTTGGCATTTTTCTTCCACGCTTTTTTTTTCTCCGTTTCGTAGAAATTTATAAGTTTCTCGTCTTGGTATTCTAGAAAAAACATTGTTCTGTAGTTCTGTATGGTCAGGCTTTTATCTTCATTTTATATTGTCAAATAAACAAGCTCTTAGGCCAGCGCTGCCTAGATCTAGGAGTGAGAAACGTGATCTTCTTTTCAGTCTTATAGCGCTCTATGAAGACCTTTTTATGAACCAAGCTTAGCTTCAGAATCAGCTAAATTTGTGCTATCAGTTTACTACTAAAAGTCTTCCAAAAGATCATCCACAAGCCCTAGCCAGCAAAAAATGCGCTCCGAATGTGAAACTCAAATTTTACTACTCGGCCGCAGCGTGTGAAGGTTTTTTTTTAATCGAAATTAAGTATCGTCTTCAAACCATTAAGATTTAAGCTATCGATTCAGTAATGAAAGTTTAGTGTAAAGCGGAAGAGGGCTTCTCTATAAAGGGTTAAAAAATGGAGTGAGATAACCGAACTGTACCCCTTTAGTTTTAGGACAACATGGGACACGTCCGAGTATGGAAGCGGCGACCCATCACCTCTTGGAAATTATCCACGGAATTCGCACTATAACGAGGATATAGAGGAGTCCGATGATCAGGAGTGGAATATGCACGATAAATTGATGGTCTAGTGCTTTTCAACTTTCTTACTTTCTACATTTTAGGAAATTTTCCTTCGGAAAAGATAGATAGAAAAGAATTTCTCTATTTTTTCAGCAGCTAGATAATAACTGTCGGAGATTTATGCGAAAGTACAAGCACGCAGAGGAGCGTCATATGTATTACAAGGCCGAATGGAAAAAGATTTACAAGGCCAAAGAAGAATCAGAAAATGTGTGTCCCTTATCGCTCATCGATCCTCTGTAATGTTGAATCATTTGAATACAAGCAGGGACATATTGGGAGCCTCACGCAGGAGTTGAACTCGCGTTTTACCCTTGGATCATTCCCTTTCTCCACCCCCACTTTGGCCCCTCGGGATGAACGTCTTCTTGGTTGTGCTAAAAGTTTGAGTAGTCATTCGATAGATTAGATCTCGAAAATTCAAAAATATACTTCGTTGTGAAAGTGACTTTTTGATGAACACTAACAGCAAGAAATAAATCATGTTTTTCATTCAAGCATTTCTCGTTGGACAAAGTTTTTATCTAAGCTTCTAATAACCAATAGATAGCACAATTTTCGACAATTCCAATAATATATTTGGCTCTTCAAAGAAGCTTTCTATTACGCTGTACGGCTGAAAGAAGCTTGAGTCTGCAAATTCAAATTCTTCATCCGCACTTTTTCTCGATCCTTTGAGATGAGTGTGTCGTTTGGTTTTTTCTAAGTTTTAACGGTCATCCAGTAGATCAAATTTCAGAAATTCTAGTGGTATGGTTGTCAAACTATCTGACAAAAATGAACTTAAGCTCTATCATGCGCCATATAAGCAAAAATGAAATTAAGTTCTTCATTCAGGCATTTCTCGCGGTAAGCTTTTTCTTCAAACTTTCAGTAACCATGCGGTAGCTTAAATCCCGACCTTTCTAACGATCTATTTAATTTGTAAAAACGACTTTTTAGTGCACTGTAAGAGCCAAAAGAAAATTAAGTTTCGCGTAGCTTACATTAGTACCAAACCACCGTGTTTTGTCAGTTTGTGGATAGGGTTTCACAACACGGCCGTTAAGCCACTGCGCTTTTATTTTTGCCGCTACGGCGCACCAAAAAGACCATTTCAGAAAGACAAGTATATTTGAATTTCTTGAGATTTAAGCTATCAGCTGACTACTCAGGCTTCTTAAACAGTAAAAAAAAGTACTTTATTTTGTAAGAAGCGAACTGGGGGGAGGGGGGGAGGGGGTGGGGATAACGCAAAAGTACCCATCCTTTCCTGGTGCCCGCTAAACACCACACCATCAAGGCCGTTACTCTGCTTCACCCTTCCGATCAGATGACCTGTCTAACCTTAGCTGGCCTAGACGCCGATATGTGCTTACCAGAAAACCCGCGCTGGCGGTTGGTTGCTAACTGCGATACCCTATATCGAAGAAAAAGTGCTGGTGGTGTAGTGGCAACATGCGTCCCCGGAAAGTGTGAAACGCGAGTTGAAACTCTCGCCTGAGGTTTTCCAATGTCACTCAAGATTTTTAGTTATGTAATTATAGCATACAGGAATAACAATGTTTTCAGGTATTTCTACGGCAGATTGAACAGCTCACCAAACAACACGATAAGGACGTCGAGAAAATCCGTAAACTAGAGGCGGTGGGTGGACTTTTTGGCTGTTTTTTTGGTGATAGTGAGCGCTGATCCATACCTATTTAGTAACAGCTTCGTTCTTATCATCATCTTTTGGTGATTCCAGGTTCCTCTCACCTTGTTAGATCTCTCCCCAACCGGACGATTTTCAGGAATTGGCTCATTATCGATTCGGACATTTATCGGGAGCAAACACGTATCATTTTGGGATGCCTTTGTCTTCACACTCTCAGAATAGGAGTTCGATGATGCCATCGTTGCCACCGTTACCAAGCAGTACAGCCACTCCATCCACAAGTGCTGTCGAGTCGATCACCGGTGCAGGTGAATTTACCTTGGATGTCTTAGTATTTGAGACATTGTGTGAATAGACTAGAACTTTCATCTGGCCGGAAATAGCCTTTTGTTTTACTGGGTCGTTCCATAAGTGTTGGCACTAGAACATCAAACATCAAATTTACGAAACGGAAATAATCCAAATTGCATGATTTTGGTGTTGTTCTATTGCGTATTTCCTTGCGAACATTCTGGAATGCAACTTGTCTAAACTTACTCTAAGGTGGAGCTGTGTTGGGAACAAACACGCTTCCTAATCATCCACGAATGGCACGTAGGGGAAAAAGCTAGTGAAGCGGTGCGCAAGATTAACGGAGTTTCTTGAGGACTCCCGAGCGCGACTGATCCTCCGGACTGTTGTCACCAGCTTTGAGCTTCGCGAACCACTTCCTTGCCATGCTTTCTGCAACCGTATCATCGCTCCAAGCTCCATTAATCTAGTGCGCCGCTTCACCACATTTTCCCCTACACGCCATTCTGCATGAGTGGCAAGCGATTTTGTTCCCGCGACAGCTCCATCTTCTTTATCTCAAGGCAAGTATAGGGAAGTTGTGTACCAAAATGTTTGCAGGAAAATGTGCAATTGAACGATACCAAGATCAGGCAATTTAAGTCACTTCTGGTTATTGAAATTGATGTTTATTACTGTAGTACCAAATTTATGGAACTACCTTAACACTCTATACAACACGTTTTGACATTCTATTGTGTGGGTCCACAATACTACGAGCATTCGCTTTGTCTTCTCGCTTGCTCGAGGATTCCATCTTCATAAATGTTTTAATATATTGGTCGGGACATCTCTGTGCAATTTCGAGGATAGTCGAGGCCGGGACATTCGTCTGTTTATTGCCAGAAAGTGTTGAGGATGGGACTCAACACCGTGCCATGCTTCATTAGCCTTCAGTAGCCCCGGCCACAGCCCTCCTCGCTCCCCTCGGACGAAGGTACTTGCTGATGTCAGTTGTGGACGGACTTATCATCTCTCAGAGGATTCAATTAGTTGAAGTGAAGATCAAGAAAGTCTGGCGACCTTTACTGATCAGCTCCAGCCCAGCTTTTCGTTCTGCCATCGCGAGCTTTATCTCTGTACCGCAGGAATTCTTTACTTTCTTATTAGAGCTTGTCCTATTTTGAACATACCTCTCCATTTTAACAGCCACAAGCTCGACTGCTGGTCTGTGCAATGTTAGTGGTTTCTATCACCTGAATTGCGGTGATTTATTATTCGATGTCGATTTCTTCTTAGGAGGGTGATAGCCTCAGGGGATCGGCTGAACCGAGGGACTATGCTACTGAAGAGTCTTGGAGGACGAAACAGGCGCCTTTCTAGCACTTAGACCTGACAAACGACTCAAAAAATGTTCTGTCATTACTAGACTATTTTGAACAATGAAACAATTGGACTGGCGAGAGTAGGTCAATTCAGCACGACAACATCCTCCCCAAGCACATCATCTACAACTACTGCGCAAGCCTTAAAATATTTTGATGGTCCAAATTTTGTGTTTACTCATCTAATAACTCGAGAATTTTAGTTTTTTCATCAGTGGCAAACAATTCTGGCGGCACAAAATGTGGTTATTTTATAGGCGAAGCTCTTACGGAACAAGCTGATCTATCAATGCTTCGACCATCACTGCACTTCGACTCGTCGTTCAATGCACGTCCGATGATTGACGATGTGGACGAGACGAAGAACTTCAGGGCCCTGGCTGTAGATGATAACGAAAGTTTCCTGTCAGGCGTAGAAGCACCTCGCGACATCCAGACTGATAAGACCTCCACTCACCGGACAACCCACGAGGTCCGCTATTTTATCGGTATTTTTTCAGTGAATACTCCAATGATCTGGCTACTTCATAGCTGAGTAGGTACTATATAGTCCATTCCCTATAGATGAAACTCATTTGGATGTTCCAGGATGTGACACTCGATGACGGGTATGGAACTACCTCTGATAATGCAACAACGAAAGGTGCTGATCGTATCATCTCATGGAAGAAATCTGACGCTACAAGTTGTGATGGTGCTGAGATCAAAACTCCTCAACCGAACTGACGGGTTGCTTTCAGCGGCAAGAGATTTCAATGATAGCTTTTCTTTCCCTTTTTCTTTCTAAACATCTTCTTATCAAGTGTGCTGGAACATTCACTTCCATTTTCTTATAATTGTTTTGTGGTTATGGTGACAATTCTTGAAATTAAAAAGAGGAAACACTCGAAATTTTCTTCTCTTTTTTTATGAAAACCTCCCTTTATGTGTAGATGTATGCCTCCAGTAATTAATTATGTTTTTCTCTAAGAAATTATTGTTGTGATATGTGTCGAATAATACGTTAGGTAATGAAGGAAGCACGAGATAACTGCAGAAAATTTCTGATCATTCTGTAAGCTCTTAGGGTGGAGCAGAGAGGTTTCAGAGTATTGAAAACCGACTTTTCTTCGAACTCAACATTACCAATTAATCAAAAATTCCTTGTCGATTGAGCCAACAGCACAAGGTAGATAATAGAAATTTATTCGTCCAAAGTTTCGACGTGTTTAATCTTCTTCAGAGCCGATGATTTAAGCCGATTGCCCACAGTAGTTTATCTTCGTTGTGATCTTCGTTTCCAGTTGTCGATCGAGTTGAATCTTTGAGGGACAGCGTCCAAATGAAAATCTTACTCGGCGATGCCCTACTATTTTCGCTTGATTTTTCGTTTAAGTGATACCATCGAAAAGACTTGACTCGATCGACAACGAATGCGAAGGCCCTTGAAAGGACTGCTGTGGGCAGTCGGCTCGAATCATCGACACAGAAGAAGACGAAGACGTTAGCAACATTATCCGGAGAAGTCCTTAGGTTCTTTTCCGTTTTCCGGGAAAAACTGAATATTCGATCTCATTCGCTAGACAGAATTTTCCGTAGAAATGTTACTAGTCACTCGAAAGCTTAAATTTCTGGCTAGCGCGGGAACATAGTCGGTTTTTCAAAGTACCTTTTGCAACGCTGTAAAATTCAATATAAGATCTATGTTCGACACGACCACGCGTTTTTTCTTCTTATCTCGCTGGGGCAGAACTCTTGCTCTAGAATGTCAGTACTCTTTCGATAGCACAAGTCTCGAAGAACTCAAAAATGTGTTTGCTTTTTGAAAGAGCTCGTTTGATAGCGCTGTAGGAGAAAGAAAACATTTGTGTTCCACACTCGCCGGATAGAGCTCTTTCTTTAGACTATGATAATCATTCGATAGCGTAAGCTTCGATGATTCCACCAATGTGCTTATTTTTTGGAAAGCACCGTTTCACTGCAGTGCAGCAGAGGAAAAGAAGATCGAGTTTGACATAATCGGCGAGCTTGTTTACCGTCTAACCTACGGGCTGGAGGATGTGGCGATCGATCGATGCCGTGACGCGTTAGACATGTGGGGTCCAACTTGTTATTCAATTACGGATTTTTTTCTGCACTTTGAAAGAAACTTCATACAAAACGGTTGACTCAGTACTACGAGATTTTCTCACGCATTCATATGCTTTTCGTGCTCTCAGCGAATCATACGCCTGGTAAAAATAAAGGCGCGCGGCGGGTGTAAAACATAATCTTATTTTGTATGCTACAGTGTTGTAAAAGGGTCTTTTCGAAGAACGGCTACGTGGAGCTGTAGCCAGAGACTCAAGCTTTCAAATGATTACTAATACTTCTATGAAAACTTCTTGATCAACGAATGAGGTCGAATATTCATCTGTCCCGGTCAACCGAAATGAATCGTCTTTATTATCAACTTGTGTTATTGGCTTAGTTAACGGAGTTCAAGTATGCTCTCTTTAGAATATATTTGCAGTGTCATTTAGGCGAATCTCCATCGATTCAACGTTTATTGTAACAGCTTCAAATTTGACAACACAGACAAGCAATGGAACATGATATCATGGAGCTCTTCACTTTCCATTCCATATATACATGAATGATTTATACGACAAGATGAGAGATAGTTTGAGGTCAATAATACTGGAAAAAAGCACAGCTGTGAGATCGAATCAGGCACATGCAAATTAGTTCTAGTTATAACAGCATGCAATGCGAGTAGTGCTCATAACGAGATCGAGTAAGAAAGAAAAGCTTCATAAAGAAAGGAAGAAGTAATGCAATCTGCGCGACCGTCACACAGCCCTATATGTTCAGCCGGATTTTGCCAGTTTGTTGCTCAAATGATATTCATCAAGAGCACTAAGCACCGCGTTTTCGACCTGTGCGATCGATCGACGTGGGTTCAAAGTAATGGTACATGGGCATAGCACACAGAATAGAGTCATTTCCACCAGAAGGGCATCCCAGAAACGTACTGCCCATCAAGCGCTACTGAAGAAGATTGTGTGGTGGTGCTGGGAAAGTTGCTGATGATGGAAGGAGAACTCTGACTGACGTTACCTTAGATTTAAAGACATTATAAATACTAGCACAAACAGCAGTCCATCACAGCCGCCATGCAAAACTTGGTACTTTGTAATTGTAAGGTGACAAATGAAAAACCTATCTTATTCGCTGGAGAGGAAATATGCATAGGAGTGTTAGTAACCATTCGGAAGCTGAGACTTGAGGCTACAGCCCTATATTTCGGTTTTCAAACCTTGTTTGACGTTTCTACGGAAGAAGACTTCTTGCGTTGCAGATGCGCATATTCCTCGCCGAACAGAGCTCTTTCTTCAGACTATTAGTAATCATTAGATAGCGTGATCGTCCCCTGATTCCAATGCTGTGCTCATATCTGAAAAGACCACTTTTCTGCAACGCAGCAGATAAATTAAGTTGAATGCGATGGTCAGCAAGATGGCCTTTGGCCAATTCACGTGTCCGCGCGTGAGGTGGCGGTGTTCGATGACGCGATGCCCATCGATTTTTTGGGTATTTGAATGCGTAGTGAAGCATCGCGTCAGCAGTTCACGTGGCCGTCTCACGCACAAGCACGAGAATGGGGCAAAACCCCCTTAGTCGCCATGCGAATTTAACTTGTTTTACCTATTGTGTTTCAAAGAAACAGTCTTTTCAGGATATGAGCACAACTCTGGAATCAGGATACTTATTCTGTCGAAAGATTAGTAATGCTCAAAATAAAGAGCTCCTTCAGGCGAGGAATATGCGCGTCTGCAATGCCAGATATCTCCTTCTGTAGCAGCGACAAAAAAGGTCCTTTTGAAAATCGACAATATGGGGCTCTACCCTGAAGTCTCAGTTTTCGAAGGGATATTAGCACTTCTATGAAAAGCTACTTTCCAGCGAATGAGATCGGTTTTTCACTTGTCCTACGTAACCACAAAGAACCTAAAATTTTCGTCCCTAGGCGGACAGAACCCGAAGACGCTACCAGTTTAGATGAAACGCGGATTCAACTTCCGTATGCAGTGACAATTTCGCTTATCACACAGCATTCTCGATTAAATAATTGAAACATCATAACACTTCCGTAGGAGCCATAAATTTGAAAAAAATAACCCTTTAGGGACAGCAATTGATTGATCTCACAGCTATTCAATTAGCGTTTGTCCTCCATTTTTAAAGTAAAACCTTAGGTCTCTAGTGTTACTCTGATACTCTATTATTTTTTCCAGTGGTTATATGTTTTTCAAGCTTATTTAACTTTTCTCTACATAGAGAATAAGACTGCGAAACGTAACCTTCTTTTCGCTCTTGAAATGTTCTAGGATAGCCTTTCAAAAAACCAATTACAGCATCAAAATCGTCGACATTTGGGACATCGAGTGACTAGTAAGAATTTGGCGAAGAGCCATTCACAAGCCCCAGCCGAGCAAATAGATCAAACTGAGTGTAAAACAATTTATTTTCGCCGCTAAAACGTAATAAAAGGACGAAAAAATCTAATAATTATGATATGTATTAAAATTTGAGCGTGGTCTTAATAAAACACTCGAAATAACGGTGATACTATCGCACAGATATCAGCCAAAGAGCAATCGGGTGTACAACACTGCATGTTCGGTGAGATTCTCACTTGACATACAGCGTAAACCGTTCGTCATCGCTTATTCATAACATAGGGAAGTCAGAGCCCTAGGAGGATTGGCTAAATACGTCGGGTCCTGCCTACTGACGATTCTATAAGGTCGAAACACGTGTATCGGCCTGTACAAGAGCCCATTAACAAGACCGCATGACATGTTGGCTCAAACAATAATCATGAGTAACAAGGCTTTTTTAAAAACCAAAATTTTGCTGAAATTATAAAGAATTGGCCTTCAAATGAATATCAAGTGTCTAGGAAAAACTTTTAGACAAGGCTTTTATCTATAATTTAAGTAAATTCGAAAGCTCAAATCTTGGAAAGTTCAACACTTTGCTTGGTTTACCATATTTGTTCACCTAAATTGTGCGGATCGCTACTTATTAAACTACACTATTCTTACTCGATTGCCCAAAGCTGGGTGGATTCGAAGCTCAAACTGGTTTTCAAAAAGGTTTTCATAGCACATTGTGAGAGCGAGAATAAAATTGCGTTTGACAGTCAAGAGTTTTCCTTGCACATAGGAGTGAAATAGGCACAAAAAGCAAACAAAGTTGTAGAGAAATTCATGTTCTATCAGACTGGCACGAAGAACTCAAAGTATCTCCCGAAAAAAACCTTTTGGTAAAGGACGGAAATCCGCCATTGGCGATATCGATCATGCTGCCGTCCCCAAAGGGTTAAAGGCCTTTTTCGCTAGTTACAAAGCTTTTTCATCATACTTCAAACTGTATTCGATAGCTTGATAAACGACAATTCTAACACAGTACTTGACTTCTAAAGAGGCTTTGTTAGTATATTGTATTATTGAAAAGAAAATAGATACTCGCACTCGAGATATACCTCGAATTGAGGATCAAGTGTCGTCGCCAAAGAGTTAAGCATCCACAAATTTGCCTTTCTTGCACTCAAACAGCCTCGTGTTAACAGATAATCAAATAAAAACAGTGGAAGGTATACAAGGGTGCTGTGTGATAAGAGAGATTTCGGACCTCACTCGGGAGTTGAACCACTTTTCCTCCTTACAGCGAGGGCGCGTATTACCATTACATCACCAAAGCCGCAGCTCTGCTACTAGTCTTTTTTAGGATGTAAAGTATCGCAAACTGTCATAGCTGTTCACTGGATATTCCTCATAGTCTATTAGGTTATGAAGCGAGTGAGCGCAGTGGCTAGAGGTGCTTGCATCGCACACATGGTCGATGGTTTGATCCCGGGCTGGCTCAGCAAACCTTCTAAAATTCCGCGGTTGGTATATTGCAAAGCGATTTTTCTGGAAGGATTGCAGCACTGATCTGATGCATCGGTAGGCATCCACGAATCTTATAATGTTCAGCAGATATGCATTTAATCACCTAAACGATGCTTGGTGAAGTTGAATGCATGGCGCATCTTTCAAGAGATTGCTCAATGCCAAGAGCTTCATATTCTGATAGGATATTCAAGAGGCACAAGGCTGAAAGAGTGAAGCTGTCGGCACTGATCAATCTCTGAGGGATGCGCCATTCATTCAACTTCATCAACCATCGTTTGAGGTGACCAATTCAGCGCTACTATCTCTCAGACAAGTTTGGCACCAATCCATCAATCCAGGATGAATAGAAGGCTTGGGTGAGCCCTGAGCGCGAAATTGAACTATCGATCATTACTCTTTTATCGACCGCTTTTTACAGATCCGCTCTAAATGATATAATCTGATAAGGACATAACATGATTTGAGGTGTTAGGTCTAGTGCTATATAGGTACCTGTTTCGTCCTATGGGACTCATCAGTAGCACCCTCCCTCGGTTCAGCCCATTTCCTGAGGTCAAATAATCCTCTATAAAGGAATCGACGGCGAGTGATAAATCGCAAGTCAAATGATAAAGTTACCTGACAGTGTGGTAAGCGGCAGTGGAGCTCGTAGCTATAGCACTAGACCTAACACCTCAAAGCATGTTATATCTTTATTAAACTGAATTCGATCGTTAATGGACCGACCACTTGTACGTCGCAGAGCACCTCTAGCCACCGTGCCACAGGCACTCAGTGTGACACACATATGCCACACAATATAGAGCGTAAATCATTCGGTAATCTTTACTTTATTACACAAGTAAGCTTATAAGATTTGATTCTTTCGGGACCGTGGGCCCACCACCTTTGCATCTCTGACCCTCAACGTGGCAACGCTGAACGGTCTGCTCCAATCCCTGTGTGTCTTTAGCCCTAACGTGGGAACGCATTGGATGCATTATTTTTTGTTTCAATTGTATTATTGTTATTTTCCTCAGTTGCGTTATATGCAAATATATCATGTTATCATAAATAAGAAAATAACAACAATATTATGACTGAAATAACACAATAAATTCCATGCGTTTCCATGTTGAGGGCTAAAAATACAGAGGAGGTGGAGCAGACTGTCCAGCGTCACCATGCTGGGGGCTAGAGATGCAGATGAGATGGGTCCGTGGTCCAGAAAGGGTTATGAATTTCTGTGTAACTGCTGACAGACGGTAGTGGTCTCTTTCAGCGACTTACCAGGTGGTATGGCACTTCCAATAGGTCCAAACCGTCCTTCTTTCAGTGGTTCTTCGTGAAGCGAAGTGTCAATGACACACGACTGATCCAGTGAGCAAACGGTATGTGCTGGAGCGCACTGCGCCAAATTACTCTCAAAATTGCCTTAGTCAAATCAACTTTATAAGACGGATACTCCTTCAATATAAATCTAGCAAACAGTACCGCAATCTGAGACGACGGAAACAGTCCACTTCCCATGCCAAGCGATCCCAGAAGGTCCGACAATCCTGTCAAATATGTCAAAAGTGAGATGCTTATGACATGGGCACAGTTTCGTATAGTATCTTTAACCCTCGTAAAACCATGGACCCAACCATCTGTGTCTCTAACACTGGTTCGTGCTACGTCTCGTATTGGCACGCAGGGGGCTAGACGCCATTACTAGACGCAACATGAACCAGTGTTAGAGATGCATAGAGTTGGGTCCACGGTTCCATAAGGGCTAACCAGCAATCCTCAGAAAAACTTATTGAGGTATGACTGACCTGTAGTAGCATTTGAAAGATCTTTAGTAGCAAATCCATATGAAGGAGGTACTGCAGACGGCTGAAAATAAATGCCAGCCTGATGAACACTAGGGATAAAAGCTGCATAACCGAGAGCGGGGCTAGAAAGTGCCATGAGGGCAGCATTGAGAGGTTGATTCGAGGCCGTTGGAGTGACAAAAGGAGTCGATGGCAACCCAGTGTACAAAAGCGGTAGCGGAAATGATGCTGATAGTCCGACTGGAGATATTGGTATACCACTAGTTAGAAGTGTAGGCTGCTGAAGATGAGCTGGAAACTGCTGTGGTACGAAAAAGTTCGAGTACGGCACGCTCACCGGTGCAATCGGATTGATGAGGGCTGGAATATTTACCAAAAAATCAATAAATCATTATTGTAAGACTTCAGGTTCAAGAAATACTTCGCTTACATGGTAGATTTAGCTGATTCTGCGCCAGAAGCAGAGCATTAAGTTGTTCCGTCGCCGAATTAGGATGAAGGAGAGAGTGCGGTTGGACCTGATGGAGTGGTGTAAAGCCGAATAAGTCACTTCCACTTTTTTGTGGTGGAACGATATTCGGCTCTGGTGGTACCACTGAAGGCGGCCGAGGAGGACGACTAATAGTGGAATTACGACGAATCGGCATAGCCGTCGCTTTTTTAACCTAAAAAAAAGAATTTCAGTTGGAAAATCGCTGCAGACCGCTGAAAATGTGGGAACTCATGATGATTGCCGTGACGAACAAATCACACGCATACAACAATGTTGAGCGATATGCAGTACCTTAAGCCTCAGGCGGGAATTGAACCCTCACCCTTCCCAGGAGCGCGTGCTAACCACTACACTACCGGGGCTCCTGCTCTGCTATCTCTCTTTTCGCAATACAAGCTGTCGATTCTGTCAGCAACCAACCACTGTCAACGTCCTGAGCATAACGTTTGACCCAGTTAGGTTGAAAAAGTGAGTACCAGTAGCGTAGTAGTTAGCGCGCACCTTTGAAAACGGTGATACGCGGATTCAACTCCTGCTAGAGGTTCGACGTTTGCATACCATCCATAAATGCTACTATTCGATTATGAGGGGACAAATGAAAAACCGATCTCATTCGCTGGAGAGGAAATTTTCATACGAGTGTCAATAACCATTCTAAAGCTGACACTTCAGGCTACAGCCACATCGCCTATTTTCGGAAAAGCTTTTCTTGGCGCTGATACAGGAGGACATTTCTTGCATAGCAGCGGCGCGTATTTCTCGCCGAACAGAGATCATTATTTGGAATATTGGTAATCATACGATAGCATAGTCGTTTCTCATCCCGACGCTGTGCTTATATCCTGAAAAGACCTTGTATCTAAAACGCAGCAGGTAAAGTAAGTTAAATTCGCATAAAGGGGTCTTCGAGCAACTCACGTGTCTGTGCGTGAGGCGGCCACATGAACTGCTGACGCGATAATTCTGTGCGCGTTCATAAACGCGAAAGATCGATGGTCATCGTGTCATCGAACGTGGCCACCTCAGCCACTCGCACGCGAGTTGGCCAAAGAGAATATTAGTAGCAGATGAATTCCAACTTATTTTACCTGCTGCGTTTCAGATAAACGGTCTTTTCAGGATATAAGCACAGCGTTGGGATGAGAAACGACTACGCTATCGTATGATTACCAATATTCCAAAGAAAGATCTCTGTCCGGCGAGAAATATGCGCCGCTGCTATGAAGAAATGTCCTCCTGTATCAGCGCCAAGAAAAGCTTTTCCGAAAATAGGCGATGTGGGCTGTAGCCTGAAGTGTCAGCTTTAGAATGGTTACTGACACTAGCTATGAAAAATTCCTCTCCAGCGAATGAGATCGGATTTCATTTGTCCCTCATATGCGAATAGAACTCACAACATCAACATTAGACACATAATCGCAACATCATACCAGTGCTAAAAAGCGATCAATCCTTAGAGGACCGTGGAGCCAAGACCTCCGCGTCTCTAACCTTCAAGAGCTGCGTCTAACAATGGCACCAAACGCCCAGCGTGCTACGTCTACCAATAATAGACGCCACAGACGCTACTATTAGACGCAATAGGTCGAAGGTTAGAGATGCAGAGGTCATGGGTCCCCTGTTCCGTACGGGTCAAACGGTTAACTTCCTGAGCCTGCCCGCCAGCGCGGGAACGACTTCACCTTCTCTGCCCCAAATAGTCGCCGACTACATCACTACCTTTCGTTGCAAGACCGCTGCGAATTAGTTCAAAACTTTGCTGCCGGTCTTGCAACGGAAAGTAGTACTGTAGTCGGCGACTAGTAAAGGCAAAGGAGGTGGGGTCGAGTAGAGCTGGGCGCGGAAGTCAGCCGCTTGAATGAAGAATGTTTGTGAATTCTGCGATGAATACCTCGATGACTCGTCCATTCACCACGATGCCGTTTAGGGCAGCACGTGCCGCCTCACTACCCTGCTTCGAGTCGAGGGTGACGAAACCAAAACCTTTCGAGCCACGTTCGTTCATTACAATCTCGGCATTAGAGACTTTCCCAAACCTGTAGATCAAAGCTTTACACCAACATCGCCATCGCTCCTAAAATTCTGATCTATTCAAAATCACGGCAGAATGACTTACGGCGAGAACATCCGGATGAGATCTCGACTTCGAAAGCTGAACGGGATATTGCTCACGTAGATCCTGAAGAAGGCTAAGAAGAGAGTATACAGCTTCTACCAAATACAAGGTTTTCTCATAGATCTTCGCACAAGAGCAATAAACGCTGCATTTTTCAACCAGAAGTAAAGTTTTCGACGTTACTAAACTTTGATGAAGGAGTGCAAGGACCAGGAGGAACTCTATCAATGTACGAATGGAAATCAAGTAAATTTCGCAAAAATGCTATCCCCCAGCCTCCCCTACTGCTCTTCAGAATTGGTTCCAGATGCCGGCTATATCACTATTTAACCATCGCTTTCGTAAATTAGGGTTACCTTGGATCTACTTTGGTAAATCTTATCCTCTTATGGAGAATGAGGGGACCGTGGCCAAGTGGTTGTGATGGTAGTCGCGGCGCGAGTGGAGCCGAGCTTCACCTCCCTCCAACTCTCTCTGGAAGTCAACAATAACTCCTTATGGAGCGCCACAGGCAAGCTATTCTCGAGATTGCAAGGAGGTCCGCTCAGTCAGTACTTTAGACGTTCATGATGAGGAATCGAGTGTTGCATCTGACAATAGCGTCTGACCTCTAGTTCTCAGCGTGGCCATTGTTAGGCACATTAGCGTGCATGGTTTTACGCAACAGCCTGTCATTGTTAGACGCAGCACGCTGGGGACTTAGACGCAACACGCCGGAGTTAGAGACGCAGAGGTTGGGTCCACGGCCGCGAAAGCGTCAAGAAAGAAAGAAAAGCATGAAAACTTTTTTCACTAATTTTTCTAGTATCTTATCGATGAATAGATTTATGGTTTTATAACAGATGTCAGTTATGTTTCACGAGATTCAAAATCCAAGATATCTATGGAAATACTAGTCAGATCAAGACCAAAAGTAGAGCTTTCCGGAAAATTTTCCTTCCTCGATGTATTCTGAAGTTGATTAAGAAGCAGAGAAAATATTTTGGTACTGACTCTTTGCTTGCCTCGGCACGACCGATCAATAACAGTTTCTTTTATGATTAAAATGGTACCACTTGTTGATATAGATGCCTTGCTCAAATTTCGACAGAAAAATACTTCTTTTCTAGCTCAAAAGAACCTCATTTCAACCTTGTAACATTAATTAAATCATAGAAAAAACTCAAAAGACCGGTAGATCACCTGCAGTCCTGGAACTGATCTTCACTGCCACCACTACGGGCTGCGTCAGCTTTGCAGTCGAGTCCCCTGAACGCCACCGACACCACCATCAGTTTTGGTTTCCGTCTGTGTCATAGGACGAACTTCTCCGACTATCACAGCGTCGTTAAGATTCTTCTCGACCAGATTTCCTGCTTCCGGACAAACGAAAATTGAGGGTTTGACCTCCATCGATGATGAGAACTTATGGATCGATCAGGACAAGGAACGAATCGACCGACACAACACCACAAGAATAGCGCCGAGTCAGCCGAGTCAGCCGGCGCAGTCGACAGCCAGTCGCAGATTCGAAATGAGCCCGCGCGCGCGCGTGCTGCGCGGTGAATCCCCGTTTGATCTACGTCGATTTCTGTGATCTCCACGTCTATGGTTCGATCCTCTCTTTTTCCTATTCATTTCATTCTACTCCACCCGTGGTGATAGTCCAGTGCACGGGATTCGGCACTTCTTCCATTCAGCCTTGCCTGAATTGACTAAGTCTTGAAATGCAAATTCTGACAACGAAAAAGCTCAGTTGTCCCCGTCGTGGTATACAAACTTATTTCACTGCACTGATTTTCTCACAGACTGACTTATTCTATCGAGTCCTCGTAATCATTCACAGTAAAGAACTCAAAAATTCTTACCTACTTAACCGATCAAACCCATAGAAGGTTGGTTGCTGACAGCGATAGGCTACATGGAAAAAGAGTGGTAGCACAGCGGTGGCGTTGGTGGTGTAGTGGTTTCAAGCGCCCCTGGCTAGATTCAAACGCGTGTTCAACTCCATCTGTCGGGTGATGTATAAAACTTTGACGTCGGTCTGGAATGGAACCCACATCTCACTATTTGGTGAGCGCGCACCCTTGCAAAGGGGTGAGATGTGGGTTCAATTCCCGACCGACGTCAAAGTTTTGTATATCACTCGACATTATTAGGTATATCATTTTTCGCTGCTACAGAGTACTACGGAGGCCTTTTTTGAAAACTGTCAAATGAATACCACAACTCTAATAGAAAAGTTTTGTACGGGGGAGGGGGGGTGCAATCCTAGAAAGTACGCATGCATTCAAACGAATGCATGCCGTCTTATATGCCTGAGCAAATCTTTTTCCTTTTCACCACCTCTCCTATTTCAAAAATAGGTTGTGGAAAGTTTCATTGTATCGCCTGAGAAAATGATTTTTACACATGTTTTCTTGCGCATTGAACGATTTATCATTGTTCTACATAGCCTTCAGAAGGGAACTGTCCACTTGAGAGATTTGTGATCTTTGCCATTTCCACCACAAATCGGGTGTGAACGCTTCTGAGGCTCATCGACAAATCTGCAAGACGTTGCTGATGGAATATGCTGATGTTCGTACAGCTCAACGATGGTTAAAGACATTCCGTGAAGAGGGAGACCGACTGACCGACAAGCCGACAGAGGAACGCCAACGAAAAGTCGATCGCCGATTAGTAATCAGTTGTTTTATTACTGAAATAGCAGCGATGCTTGTGAAAGTTACGAATTCTCCGATTAGGTGAACGACCATTGAAGGACAATCCCGAATCCGAGCAGTTCAAACACTCAAAGTTAATACTTTATTACAGAGTGGTATTTACAGTTTGATTCGTGGCTACTTCATTTAGTATTCTTGTCAGCCACATCTACAACATATTTGTCTTTTCAAAGGATAAGTTGAGAAGACGTTCTTATAAATGTACCGTTTGATCGATGACGTTTCGATGTCTGGGTTCTTCAGAGCGAACTGAGTTGAGTAGATGGTTTACAGGTGGTCCTCTCCACTATGTAAAAGTTCGTTGTCTCAAGAGTCAAACACATTGGTGGAGCATGGTTCGAGCGAAGAATTTCACCTGGCAGTTCCCCTTCATACAGAACGAATGCTTATTTTATAACGTTGCCCGATATGACTTGCTTTTGACGGCAATGCGTGCTGCAGAAGTCGGTTCTGTACTAGCTACCACCTATACCTCTCTACCATGTCTAAATAAAACTATTTCCATACAATCTCTGCACATTAAAGCATGTTGAAAGTGAACATCGGTTGTTATGTAAAATATAGTAAATTAACATGTGGCTTACAAATGCAGAATGGTTGCTATGGCGCATCTTTTGATGAAAAATAGTCCTGTATGAAGGCCAAATCCCGTTCGAGACGGCAATAGAAATCGCTGCGCGCAATGTGAATCGCAAAGCGGTGCGCGATTTTTGTTTTGTAATTGGGTTTTTTCTATTGTAAAAAGGTTCGGTTTTCTTCTTTTACTTTGATACAGCACTATATACTCTACATGCCCATATGTTTTTACAGCATTTATAGCTTACATGTGTGGAGAAAAGCGATGTTTCACTACGAATATACTGTTTTTGGAATTTAGTCAATTGTAATAAGATGTGCGAAAGATCTTGCCGTATCTTCAAATTTTGGCATTTCTCACTATATTCCGTCTCCGGATGTCATCACAGCGATTAAGGGCTACAAAACAATGACTAATTGGACAAAAGGTCATGTATAGTGCATGCAATATTGATTTCTCGATAGCTCTCAATGATTTATGGATTATTAGTACACTTCGGAAAATAAAAACTATATGATCCTTTGAGGTAGACTTTCTTTTATCGTTCTGTAGGTTATCGCTTCTCAAAAATGCACTATACATTGATAATAAAGATTATTCGTCACTGCAACATTTATCACTGCACAAGTCGACTTATTTTACGCATTCTACGTACTTCTTTAGCTGATTGCCTTCAAGACTAGTTCCCTGTTACCTCCCTCAAATTCCAACCTGTCAAGATACTCCCAAAATAACTTTGAAGTGGCCACATCCCGGTGGTTGTGGCCGTCCACCAGTTGACTACAGACCTGATCCGCCCAATTGCTTCTCATGGTATCTTTCTACATTTTCACAACGTGGATACAGGTTTTTTATTTCTATGAATTTTAGTTCATAAATGCAAATACTACTCGAATATTTTTGTGTTACGATGAACCTGTGCAGTAAAGTCCAGGCGTTTCTAGAAAAACTAGTAAGTGCTGCACATTTTATGTTTATTCATTGATTGCTCTTCTTCGGAGATGCGAATCGAAGTGGTCGATTGTGAAATTTACGAGTAAATTTGACTTTCCCAAGTTCCGAATAAGGAAATCTTTGAAACTCCAGCCAATACTGTATTGTATTGTCAAATAAAGACTATACTGATAAAAGCGATAATCGGTTGTAAAAAATTTCGTCGCCAGAATTCTGTTCTACTTGATAACGGTGTGAGATGTTCAAGGAAACGTAAGACACCGATGCAAAAAACCATTTGACTGCTGCTAACTGTACCTGCGCGATATTTGGAAGTTGATTATAGAACAGACATATCTGTGGCCATCAGGACGAATGATTAGCAGGAAAAGACAGCTCTCATTTTTACAGAAGGCGACAAGAATGCACAATAGAAGTTAGAAGCATGTTCATTTCCAGTTGGAAAGATGTCCATTTCTGAAGGATGTCGGTATCCCAATGAAAACTTACAGACTGTTGGAACGCATGAGCGCTCTTCTTTTCAAAAATACCTTACTCCAGTTAGATATTAGGAATTCCTCCGTATAAATTCTTGATGAAAGTCACACAATGTGAAAAATATGTTCAATTACACTCTTGCAATATCTCAGAAACAAGTGTGAAGAAGGGTTCGGAAATACATTGCTATCCCATGGAGTTTTCATTATGAAAAGTAGGGATTTTCAAGGTAACTGTGCGCTCTCTTTTCACTGGAAATTACAGCTGCAGAAGTCCTTCTCAATTGCTAATCTATTCGCAGGTGATGAAAGTTTTTTCAAAATCAAAGTTTACTGTATAACTTTCCACCGAAAGCGCGCTGCGTATTTTCGGAAAGCTTTTCAAGAGAAAAGCCTAATAACAAAAATACCACTTCAAGCGATACGACCGAATGATCGTAAAACATAGGTCAAATAAAAAAAATTTCTAATAACTTGTGAAAATGAGTTCCTTTTGGCAACGACGTGTTTTCTGCTAAAAACAGGTGATTCTCGAAAATGATCGTTATTTTTCATTGAAAATATCCTTATGAAAGTTTTCTATGTGAAATTCTACTTTCTGTAGCGTTAATATGCTCTCTAATACATAAAATTCAATCGTGAATAGAAGTAATTTCTATGCGAAGTTCAAGCGACGAGGCTAACTGCTTTGGGTGTGAAACGTAATTTCCTTCCGCTCTTACAGTTTTCAGTGGTAACAATTTTAGAATTAATCTTTAGTTCTAAAATCACGAGATTTTAGCTATCGGGCGATTGACAAAAGTTAGCGAAAAGCCACTCACAGACTTCCGCCAATTAATACAATAAGAAGGGCGTTTAAGAAAACTAGCATACTACTGAAATAACCAATATTCAAGCTTCCGAATGAGTTGCTGAGATCAAAAAAAATTCCTCTGTCTGTCAATAAGGCCACATTAGCAGCAATCGTGTATCAGCACAGGTACACGCTGTCGTAGAACTAGTTGAAAATTTGTTTTCAATGAAACATAGTGGTACTTTTTCTCCACTGACTAAAATTCCCTGACTATTCACAGTATCGTACTGAAGGCGGAAGGAGAGTATCGCGCAGGATCTGCTCGCTCACAAAAATTTCCAAAAAGTACTTATGATTCAACATCGCTGAAGTCATCAAGTTATAAGTGACAAACACTAAAGAGCAACATTTTACGTGAATCTCTAGCTAACATTGGAAATCAAAATGAATCTTCGCCTTCTTCGACTGGTAGAGTAGGCTCACCAGCAGGAAGACGTAAACGTATTCTTCAAAAAGATTCAATTGCTTGCCTGCAGAACTCTGAGAAAAAAATTTCATGATAGTTTGATTCTCTTAGTATTTGTCATGAGTGCTTTAGCATCTCGCAAATAGGAACCAATAAGTCTTAACCACTTGGATTTTTTGATTTTTCGGGCAGAGAACGCAAGTTGTAGTTTTTTCGCATTCCACCTGCTTGATCTGTGAACTGATTTGTGAACTTGGGAACAAACCTAGTTTACGGTCGCAAGGAATCGGATTCGTATCTCAGCATTCACGTAAATCTACAATGCTATGAAGGAATTTCGTGCACATAATCTATGACAGAATAGCTTCTTTCAATGATAACAAAGCGTTTGCTACTTTATATTCTGCTGGGACAATCTCTATCAACTCTCTAACACGGTTTACACCGAAGCATGAGAGTGAGCCACTATAAAAACAGAATATTTGCTGTAGAAAGTTCTATTTCGCTTGCATCTCGAAAGTTGTAAGGTGTTCACATCAGGCTCTGTTTTGACAGAGTACGGAATGCACAATGGTTTTCGGCGTACTTGGTGGAAAAGTTATTGAGACATTTCTCATAACAGTATGAACATATCAACAATTCACACGGTTCTATGTTTTATTTAAACGTTAAAGAGTGGTTTCAGGTGTTAAAACGATTCCTAAAAATACTCTTCAACTGTGAAAATTCTGCGTCGACTGAAATTCGTCAACTATGTACAACGTCGTGTAGGAAGTTTAGGGAGAATACTATGACAAAAATTTTCGCCGTTTGACAATTCAAATGAAAAGACACGGAAGTGCTTGTTCAGCTTATTCAGCGCTCATCAAAAATTCGTATCATGGGCGTTAACTCGACAGCGCCGTCAGTGCTCTTGATTTGTTTTCTGCGAAGCACGCAAAATACAGTTTATCACATACTTGTCACTCTATATAATCTGTATCAGAATAATTTCATTGTGACGGATCACAGTACTTTTAGAATGTAAATCGCTTTTCGTCTTCGCCCGAACGTCGTCTGGTCGCTGTCAAACATGTCTCTGCGATCTCAATAATAGCCAGGCTGAAACGTTCCGTAGACGCTCATTGCTAGCATGTTGGGGGAAAGAGAATGGTAAGGTGGATGGATCAACCCCGCTGTCGGCTGCGCCGCACCACAACCACTTTGCCACATCTCCCGAGTTCATTATGTAATTTGCTAATCAATTACTTTCTAAGCAGAGAGTCTCTGCTAACCTTTTGAAAATATCATACCTTTTGTTAAGAGTGTTTCTTGAGACCTCGCTCAAATTTCATTATGTCTGGTAGTTATTTCTGATCAATGCATGAGGGCATCATAGGAGCACTTACGCAGTGCAAGACAAGTTTTCGACCTTTCAGCCTCGTCAGTTGTACGGTGCCTCTTGGTTCAGTCAGTTCGGCGGGGAGATATCTTCTCTTTAGCGGGACCGACGTCATAATACTTACATGCGCCGTTTAATCATGAAATCACCGAACGGGCAGTGTTGTGCACTCGATTGCTCTTGGTGATAATCGTGGGAAATCATATCCTTCGTTTCGAGTATTCTTGAATTCCCTCTCAAATATCAATGCCTGATATTTATTTTTCTCTTAAAATCTCTCAAGGGACGAGGTCTTAATAACACTCGCAACGATGGGAGTGATACTTCACGATTGCCAGTGAAAGGCAATCGATCCATTCGGTGATTTTATCACTTGACGGCTCCTGCAAGTATTATGGCGTCGGTTCCTCTCAAAAGAGGATATCTCTCCTCGGGACTGATTGATCCGTAAAGCACCGTGCAACTGAAGAGTCTGAAAGGCCTTAACACGCGTCTTGCACTGTATTAGTGCTTATAGGAGAACTCAGGCTTAGCCCAAAAATAACTACCACGCGTTTTGGCAAATGAGAGGAATATTCCACTTCATACATTATTTCGATGGTCATTGTAATTTGGCTCTGATAGTGAGAAAAATATTTCAGACAACGGTAGTCATTTTGCCTAAGGTCAGGCGTTGGAAAGCAGTTCTCAAAGTCCCTTGTAACAGCTGCGCAGCAATTTTGTACAATGAACAGCGACTTTCATTGTTATCCACGTCTGAAAGTGATAGAAAAGTATTGGTTGCAAATCCTCACAGTACTTTCACGTGTAAGACTTAGCAGTGGTAGCTATGAGCTTTGTCTCAGATGAAGAACTACGGGTTACTTCTAAAACAAAAGATAATGACTTGCATCAACCACCTTCAATGAAAAAAAATACCGAAATATCGAATATTCTAGCGGTTTCTTTTTCACAAAGTGTAGGACTTCAAAAAAATCAGAAGATGCTTGTAAGCGTTACGCAGGAGAAATCAGGCTTCTTCTATGCGAAATGTACGATAACAAATTACGTTTTGAGTGCACATTGTAATGTATTGTGTGGAATCAACACCGTTCCGTAAATATTCATTTTTGTTGCAGACTTGAAACACTTCAGTAGGGTATTGAAGAAGCCCAGTTTGATCGCGCTCGTAAGAACGCCGCTTTTCTCTCCATTTCAATACTTTGTAAACTCCAGCAAAATGAGGATTTTCGTCACAACAAAATTCAGTGCCTCAGTGTAATGGTTTTCTGTGACCAATCATGACACGATTTGCCAATTAATCATACATAGTGCTGGTTTTCCAATTTCGCAGTGGAAATCTGCAATCACCTCTTTCGACTACCAGGCCGTCTCCAGGAACAACGAAGAATTTATAGCTGTATTACAGAGGAAGACCTTAATGGGGCATAGAAAATGTGGCTTTTGCTTCGAGAAATTTACTGCCAGTGACATTTCACACCGAAAATTTGCTTCGGTTTAATCAGTCAGCACTACCGCTTACAGATATTTTCTCAAAAAGTGTACTTAGAACGCCACCTTCCTACCCAATACAATTTCTTTAGTTTGAGATTACTACAACTTTGGGATGCAGCAATACAAATGGAATAGTGGGAACGAATTTGAGCCTCAAACTTTCATTTATGATCTCCTTACGTACTCCTATCTGATTCAGAAACGTTCATTCCTCTTGACTAACCTATTTCCAGGTTTTTTCAGACGCGAAGACATTTGTCAGAGTTTGAATTTGATATATCTTGCTCCCACTAACGTCTTTCAAGCTGGCCATTGGCACTTCAGTGTCGATCTTGGAATTTATCGCTATCCCATTTGACTCAAAAGTAGAACGATTTTTCAAGCTTGGTGTGCATGACCTGCCAGATTTTCAGGAACTAGAAGTAAACAGCCATACAGTCATGGCAACGTTTTCCGCCATCGGTGTCCTTATGATTACGGCGATTATCATCACTACAGTGCTGGGATGTGGAGTGATGCCATTAGGTCAAGGTAATGAATGAAAATTGTTGAGATACTCTACAAGCAATAGCAATTCGGACATATGGCCTGGAATTTAATTAGAACAAATAGGCCTAACATTTCGAAAGTATTAAGTAGCTCTCCAAATTTGGATCTTCTTAGGGTAGGGGAAGGACTTCTAGTTCTAAATACTAGAAAAGAGACTGAAAAAATAAATTCATCAAGAAATCATGATTTTTCATTGATTACTACAACCGTGCCCACCTTTTCAACTCGACGATTGTCCCTGCCCTAACGTATGCAGCAGAAACCTGGTCGCTACGTAAGCAGGATGAAAGATCACTTGGAGTTATTGAACGCGCAGTCGAAAGGTCGATGCTGGGAGTTTCCCGTATCTCGCAAAAGAGACAGAATCCGAAGTTCCGACCTACGCCAACTATCGAAAATCAGGGATGTCGTTCTACACGCAGGATATCGAAAATAAGGTAGGCAGGGCACGTGATGCGTTTCAACGACAACCGATGAACGAGAGGCATTACCGACTTCCATGGGACATCAAGCGCTCTATAGGATGTCCACCGATCCGTTGGTCCGATTTCTTCACGAAAGCTATAGAGGAAAGATATAATGCTCAGCGAATCCCTACAGCGAGGAGGACCCACTGGGCTACTCTTGCACACGGTAGGGAAAAATTGAAGTGTTGCTGGTACGCGCTCGAGTCACTCGACGATGATACAGGTGATACAGGTGATACTACAAAGCCGGAACATTGTTCTTTTAGAAAGGACCAGAAGCTTTCACCGTCAGCGGCTTCAATTTACCTGTTTCTATGGTTTATACTGGAGAGGTCGCTATTCAACGTGAGGCTCCTGGCATTGCACCAACCAAGGACGCTGCTAAGGGATTCACTGAACGCCTTGTAATGCAAACGGTGAGTTTGTAACTCTTGGATTTCGGTTTATTTTCATAGTTTTGAAAACTTAGGATACTGAGCTTTCATCATGAAAGTTTGATAGTTGTATAATACCAACACAGTGTTCACCTGTGCATAATTCTGCTCGAAACACATTTGAGTAACCTTTCCAGTGATAAAAATTTTGCTGTTTAGGTCTTCGATGTCTTGGAACAGCAGGGCCGTAGCGCTCTTCTCCCTGATGCAATAATTTCTAATATTTTAAGTCAACTTAAAATTCAGATAAACTATGATCCGATGGAATGCAAAGGCGCGACTATTAGCAAAGGCCCTGCGACGCAGAGTAGGTTTTCAACCTTTACGGTCACTCCAAGAAGATACAATTATAAAGCATACAGACATTTACAAGGGCTATATTCTCTATAGTGTTGTTAGTAATTTATTTCAAGTATGAAATGGCATGGTCATACAAAATTTGTTTCTTAAATCATTTGTTACTAGCCATTTTTGAGAGTATTTAGGAGTAATACCTCTTTAGTATGGTACTCTTAGAAAATTTGAGAGTCTACCTACTCATCAGGATACCGGGGTGACAGCCACATTGGGGTTTGGTAATCCACCTGGGTGTCGGACTGCAAAGTACACCCGAGGGTCATTTTCTCAGCAGGCCTTCCAAAGTGAATGAAGCTCAAAGTTTCCACACGGAGGGCCCAGCTAAGAGTATACTATACAAGGCATTGTCATCGTTTAGGTATTAACTTGTTACGAGGTGGTAAATCTCCAAGCGAACCTCGAGGGCCGGCGATTAGCTGGTGTGGTGACAACCAAAAAAAGTTTCCGCTAGGATGACTTCGAAACTGCATAGAACATCTGGGTGTGCTGAGATTACCGGTGAGAGGCGATCAATTTCCGGGTTCAACGGAATATCATTGGTAAAGTGCAAAACAAACATGCCCACAATACGCCATTAAGCTTTCTTCTTGCTTTTCCCTATAACATCGAACACTCTTCTCTGACGCAGATCTACACGCTCTTCTTGCGAAGGTTAGTCACATCAAATTTCGTGTGATCGCCTTTCAGGAAACGAAAAGAAGTAATCCGACATAGGACTAATATACGATGGAACCCTCGCCATTTGTGGAGGAAAGTTATTGTTTCAATTGTTGAAGGAGTCAGTTTTGTCGTACAACTTCAAAAGAAGTCAGTTTCATTAGCTGATATTTACCAACTCAAACAGTTAGTGAGAGTAATTTGAAGCGTTCCACAATATGTTCAAAAAGTCATGCGCAACGAAACGTTTATTTTGAGATTCGCTGCTAGAGTTCTCGATGCTGCACTTGAAACGGCAGCAACTGAGTATAGGATAGCAAAATCCAGCATGGGAGAACGAAATGAGAGCGGAGACCGTCTTGTAGAAACTCCTATTTGCAGCAAGTTATTTCCATGAAACTCATTTTTCGAGAAGAGAAGAAACGCTGATGGGAATGAACACTTCTCAAGAGCACAGTTGATGAGGTTATCGATCAATCATTTGCCGCACAAAGCTTGCTACACTCATAAGCTGGGAGATAAGTGCTGTCACCGTCAAGGAAAATACAAGTCAACAAGATTGTTTATTATAAAATCTTTTCTCTCATGACTGGCAGATGAAAGAGGACCTGACCGAAGACTACATGTCGCTTGTCGATAAACTCAACTTATGGCGAATCATTAACAGCTCTTTCAATGAGAATCTCTAATCGCATATCCATGGTCATTGAGGAATTGTTCGGAAACAAAGGAGAACAGTATTTTTTTTCTTACAACACATTTGATAAGCTGATAAGAAATGCCAGCTTAAAAAAATCAGTCGTGTTGACGCTTGTCGACCAAGGTGTAGATCAGCCCTATGCACGGCAATTAGCTGAAACATATCGAAACTGTATACAATAATAGAGCTTTTCCATTAGCCTCTTACCAAACCTATTGGGAAAGGGATTCAACTCTTATCGTCAAAGCTGCTCACCACCACACCACATGAGATAAGGGGATCGCTCGACTGAGAGGAAAGATATGCGTTGACGAAAAGTTTCTAGCGTCCTTAGTTTTGCAAAGGGAATTGCTATTTATTTTTTGCGAAAGTATCAGTAAAACAGAAACGATTTCCAGTAAACTTATCAAGGTTGAAAAGGATTTGACTTCGTATAAAAGGAACGAGTACCAGTTCATGAAGAATTCGTGGTGTGAAGGTGAGGCTCACCTTTTCGGTCCAACTGTCGTCGAGCAGACAGCATGGCAGCAGAGCGTGAGCTGATACTGCAAACACGTCAAGTAGTCTGCACACCTTTCCTTCGAGTGCTTTATTAAGACCACGCTCAAATTTCAATAGATCCTTTCATTATTATTTGAGCCAACATGTCATGTGGTCTGGTAAAGGCTCTTGTACAGGGCTGATGAGTCTGTAAGGACGAAACACGTGTCTCGGGCTGTACAAGAGCCTTTACCAGACCACATGACATGTTGGCTCAAATAATAATGAAAGGATCTATTGAAATTTGAGCGTGGTCTTAATAAAGCACTCGAAGGAAAGGTATAATATGATAAAAATACCAGCCAGCTAGCAATCGAGTGCGAAAACACTCAGTGTTAGGTGAATGTTTCACCTGACAAAGAGTGTAAAGCGTAGGTCGTCGATAACTATATATAAGGAGTGTGACGCTCCCGAGAGAACTGACTATGAAAAGATCGACAGACGACGGGTTCTGCCCGGCTTATGAGTCTGTAAGGACGAAAACACGTGTCTCGGGCTGTACAAGAGCCTTTACCAGACCACATGACATGTTGGCTCAAATAATAATGAAAGTCTGAACACCATTTACAGCACGCTTGAGCGAGCTCTTCTGAAATCCAGTTGGCACTCACAACGCCAATACGGTTTCCGTAGCTCAGATCTCCTTATCTCTTGTTCATGATCCAGAAATATATACGGATAGCGAGACAGATGGATCTACCAGATGATAAGAGGCACAGATGATACGTCAAGGGAAAGAACAGTGGAATGGACTCTAAGAGAATGCAAGCGCAGTCTTGCATGACCACCCAAACGATGGGCGGACGTGTTTGGCTAACGTCAATCATTTGCATCCGCTTAACGGGTTTGGAATTACGAAATGGGCCACGTCGTCACCATGGTCAAAGTACAACACCATGGACGACACTGGCGCGAGAGAGAAACAAATGGAAATTTTGCCAAGGCCTACACTATTAATGAAGACGGGCTGTTCAAGATCAAAATAAGGTTGCTGAGATGGCGCCTCTTCACTGGTAACGCTACCCTCAGCTTACTTCTATACGTCTTCTCTCGCGCAATTTTTGTTTGCGGTATTGGTCTCCGTTAGAGATGATGACGTCCACGAAGGCCATAGCTTGTAAATGTAAATAGAATCGCATTATTAATGCTGATGCTGATAGCTTAGTTTAGCCGTGATCACGTCCACTGAGTGGTTGTCTAGGAGAGCTCTTGCATTTTCTGTGAATTTAGTCCAATTTCCTTCTTGTCTGCCTGTCATTAGTTGCTTTCATTATGTGAACTCATGCATGAAGCGTGCGTAGGAGATGAGTAGGCAGTCTTTGGGAGGAAATAGGTGTGAGATGAGAATAACGAAAAAAACCACTTTTGTAGTATTTTTTATACGAGAATGTAATATTCTTCCGGCTTCTAGTTTGCATAGCTCTTGTAATTTGCTCAAACAATTGTATTCTTTCTGGAATTAAGAAGCCTCAATTGTAATAACCTGCTATATTAGCGTTTTAGTCGAATATTTTCAGCAATCACCTCAAAGATGCTATATATGTCATTAAGTTTTACCGCATTCATTTCGAAAAATAGTGCGAGACTGTGATAAGAAAAATCACTAGTGATATTATTCCTATATTCTAACGAATACGCATGTTTCCTTGAGTTACTCTGCTGCGTGGTGTTGCAGGCAGGAGAAGCACAATAAATCAACGACAAAAATTAGTTCTCGTATTTATTAAATTTTCTAGTGAAAACAAATCTTCGTAAAAAAAACTAAGTTGCAGTCACGGGGAATAAGGACAAAGTACCACACTGCATAGTTGTCGATAGCACGGTGACCGGCACATGCCCCGTTAACCAAGGTAATATGATGGTCAATTGCATGACGATAGGCATGCCTATGATGGTCGAGTCTATTTCTGCCAACCAAACAACGATCTCAGGAACTCTCACGGTTTGGCATTCTTTCTTTGAAGTTTAGATTGATTTTGAAATATACTATTCAGACTACGAACATCATTATGGCGAATTGGTCGAGACAGATGTGGCAGAGTATAGTGAGTAAAGCGATTCGAATGTTGGCATCGGGTCCGTTTCGATCAAACTTCTTCGCCGCATCTGCAACAGTCAGCTGAAAGGCTAGCTACGCTGCCAAATGTTTGGATCAAACCTACGCATTCACATGTAATATTTCTTTTTGAATTGATTTAGAAAAATCCTAATAAATGAGGCCAAAATTACTGGATTCTGTAGTGGATCAAAACTATGTTCATAATAAGATGTTCCGTTGTTAGTCGATTAGAAATTTACATTTGAAAAAAGGAAAAGAATTCCTTGCATGCATAAATAGAAAAAGTATTCCTATCTGTGGGCACTTGTTCAAAACAATATTACACAAGCACATTAACTCGCTCATCAAGAAATGTTCAGTTCTAGAGGCGTGAGTTGGCCAAATCCTCTTCTAAGCTTTCTTTTAGCTTTTGGATTTTCCATCCTTTGTCGTTGCTCAATCACTACTCTCAATTATTGTACTGAAGTTGAACCAACTCTCAAAGGCATTCACACTTAAATTGGTGGTGGTTTTTTGTAAAGGAATTTTTTTTGCAGTTACAGTGGCAATTCACAAACAAAAATGGGAATGAATATCTCCTTTAATCTATAAAGTAGCGTTCATTCAATCTCCTTGATTTATAAGGTAGCATTTGATGCAAATTCTCTTCTTGCTTGATAGTGCGTGAGACACGCTACTTTTGCTTATATGTTTTTTATATACAAACTGTTTTATATGAGGGTTTTCATGAGGCTTTAAAGATAACGACTTTTGTATCCGAAAAACGCCATTTCGAGGAAATATTAATTTGCACATTTGTTAACCCAAAGTAGTTGAAATCGCTTGATTTTGCTATCATTCATTTGCGCATTTTCCCGCAAATTTTTTGATAGACAACATGCCTTCTCTAAGATGGAGCTGCCGCGTGAGCAAATCCGTTTGCTATTCATGCACGAATGGTGCGTATGCGAAAGTGCTAGTGAAGCAGCGTGCATGATAGTAGAGCTTCTGTGGGCGGCCTGTAAACGAGTGATCCCCAGTTTTCTCCAGACTGTCCTATCCAGCTTTGAACCTCGGGATCCACTTCCTAGCTGTCCTCTGCAACCATGTCATCTGCTAAGCTCCATTAATTATACATACTTTGCAATTTCGCTGCATGATGACGCTCGAGCTCATGTTGCAAAAGCTATCAAAAATCGTAGTCAAAAAGCTGAGGTGGAAGGTTTTAGAAGGTTTTGCTTTACCCGCCTTACCCTCCCGACGTTGCACCGTCACATTACCACTTGAAATTACTAAATTCAAAACATAAATTTGCAGATTAGAAAAAATGGCGTTTTTCGGATACAAAAGCCGTCCTCTTGAAAGTTTTATGAAAAACTATTACATAAAATGTTTTATGAATAAATAACATATTAGTAAATAGCATTTTAACCTATTTTCAAACAAAAAAAGCAATTTGCGTATCTTCATTTTCACTTACATTATAGCAAAGAAAGTGGCTTAGTCATATTTGTGTACCTACTATTACCGTTGTATGTGCGTAGATGGAAAACTTCACAATACTTGATGGCACATCAGCTATCAAAAAAGTGAATGTCATCATATTGTTGATTCAAAAATAGAATCATCTTGATTAAGCTGACAGTTGTGAAATCAATACGTCGTTTTTTCTCTGCTTCTGAGAATCAACAGTGTTTGCAAAAATATTCGGTGCCTTATCCCATAAGTAAAGCACAATAATATAATATGCGAACGCTCTTACTGAACGATTCTTAGCGAAACTCGGCACGAGCATCATTACGAACCATAGGCTTTGGAGAAGATGAAGACCACGAAAACTTTAGTCAAATAGATATTGACTGTCAAATGCACGCTATTGGCTTAACCAACTGAGAAATTATGCTCTCTCTGGGCTTGTTTCACAGTGCCGTAATAGCTTCACATTTCACAACGCAGACATTCACTCAAAATATCGTACTCAACGAATCCTTTTTTAGAAATCATTCAAAATTTCCATTCCATCTATACACGAATGATTTATAAGACAAATTTGAGAGCTTGAGGTAATCAATCAAGATAGGTCAATACTGTAGGCACTGTAAAGTAAGCACTGTAAATATGCTAACTAAAAACAAACGAGAGTACAACACTCTTTGTTCGGTGAACATATAGTGTAAAACGTTCGTCGTTGCTAACTCTTAATGTGGGGACTGGAGCTCCCACAGAGATTAGCAAAAGACGAGAAAGGGTAACTGCCCGACTGACGAGATCTTAAGATCGAAACACGTGTATCGAGCTTTATAAGTCAGCCCATCTTTAACAGATCACATGACATGCGTGGCCCAAAAATGATTCCTTGGCATATTGAAATTTGAGCAGTGGTCTTAAGAAAATACTCGAAACGAAAGTAAATGAACTCTATTCGGCAGAACAGCGCCACTATAGATGTTTTTCAAAAGATACTCTTAAAAAGGAATTATTGGTAAAAGCGAAGCAAAATATCCAATGTGAAATGTTGCTGGCAGCAAATTGCTCCAAGCAAAAGTCACATTCTCTAAGATTTATGCTCCCGTCAAATTTTCATCTAAAGTACGGTCTTACACTCTTCTCTGCTCATGGAGACGGTCTGGTGCTCTGTTTGAAGAGTATGACTGTAGAGAAAAAAGAGGTATGGCCGCGAAATTCCAACGCAAGAATGAGAAACGGGAGCGGAACGACACTGCTAAATAATCCACCAATATGTATGATGAAGTGGGAAATCGTCTCATGATTGGTCACATTTCTCATTCTTGCGTTGGAAATTTGCAGTCATACCTCTTTTGACTGCCAGACCGTCTCCATCAACAGAGAGGAATATATGGCCGTTCTTTAGATAAAAATTTGATGGGAGCATATATCTTAAAGAATGTGACTTTCTCTTCGAGCAATTTGCTGCCGGCAGCATTTCGCATCGGAAATTTTACTTCGTTTTTATCAATTAAATTCTTTCTTTACAGAGTATCTCTTCAAAAACATTTAAAGTGGCGCCGATCTGCCCGAATACGAATTCATTTGATTTCAAAAACACTAGGATTTTGAATTTTATGACGTAGGAGTACAAACGGAACGATGGGGGCCGGATTCAAGCCTTAGATCCTACGGAAATGGTGCACTTAGTGAAGCTTTATCATATGATCGCCCTCACGTATTTCTTTCTCTTTCAGATTTTGACATTCATTTCTCTATCTTAACCTATTCCCAGATTTTTGAGCAGTACGATTTCTCGCGAGTTTGAATGTGATGGATTTCCCTCTCAATTCACTGCATAACTCTCCTAGAGTCAAAAGCTGCAAGAAGTCTTCCACTCTGACGTCACTAGCACTCCAGCGCTGAGCTTCAAATCCGTTGTTGGCTGATGAATGATTTTATTCAAAATTAAAAGGATTTTTCTCTTGGATGTGCATGTTTGAAAGATTTCTAAGGGTAAAAGTAATAGAAGTTAACTGTCATACAATCATGGAGAGGTTTTTGACGATCAGTCACCTCATCATTACAGTGTTGACCATGACGAACGTGTTGGGATAATGAACTAGATAAACCATAAACTAGATAATAATGAACTAGATAAATATATGCAAGACTGTCGTAAAAGACGACACGAAAATGTAAAAAATTAAACTTCTAAAATATTCTTGGGGCTTTTTGCCCAACCTAGCAGTACCGGGAGCATTTCTCAACAGTAAAATCTCCTGTAGATCCAGCATTGTTTGCTTGGAAGCATTTTCCTAAAAAAGGTTTGGGAAAATTACAAATGCCAAAAACATTAAATCGAATCAAACATTTGAATTAACAAAAAAAACGACATTTCGCATTTCTCAGGGGATTCTTCTCCGAAAGTTCTGGAATTGATTCAAATCAGAGAAGTGTTTACAAGCGTTATGCGAGCAAAATAGGATTTCATTATGCGAATTCAAAATAACGAACTAAGCTTTGTCTACACACCGTTGAAAAACTGAGGAGAATTGAAGGCGTTAAGTAAATAAACATCTTCATCAACTTAGAACAATTTGAAAGACTACAAATGAAGTCTTAGTTCAGTCTAACCTTAATCGTGCTGTAGAAACGCCCACTGTCCTCTCTCATCTTAGTACATTGAGAACTTTAACAAAATGAAGGACTTTTGCTTCTCAGCAAAACTGCTGTGTCAGTGTGATTAGTATTCCTTTGAACAAATTTGAGGGTAGGATTTCCGATTTAAACCTAATTTTGGTGGATTGGTGGAGCAATGTTGTTTTCTCGTTCGCTCCTCAATCCTACGGTGAAAATCTGCAAATATACCTCCTTCGGTAATTTTTCTTCATCAACGAAACTAATAGCTATACTATACGGGAGGGCTTGATAGGAAATCAACACTCAAAGAATGCGCCTTGCTGTCAGCAGCATTTTACACTAACAGTCTAGCTTCATTTTTATCAATCTGTCAATCTTTCTTAGAAAAGTTTTTCTTGTGAGTGCATCTTGAACGGCAGCGTCTTGCCGAATACGAATTTCTTAATTTCTTTAAATTTTGTGGCGCATTAATTCAAATGGAATGATGGGAACCGAATTCAAGCAGAGACCGTGAGATAAAGGCGCATTTAGTGGGATTACAGTTAGGTGATGGCCTTCACATACTTATTCTTCATCCAGAATGTAACATTATTCTTTTAGTTGACCACTTTCCAATTATTTGGTAGGAGAACTTTTTCGCAGGGGTTCAATTGCAATAAATTTTGCCCTGGAATCAATTTGTGACTCTTTGGAAGTGGAAAATTGCGAAAACTTCCACGACGGCATCAGTGGCTGCTTGCGCTGAGCCTCCGATCCGTATTGTCTCATGAATTATTTGATGCAACTTAGCAAATTCATTTTAAGCACGAATGCAACATTAGCAAATTTTTCAGGAGTTATAAGTAAGCAGTCATACAGTCATGAAGAAACTTATGATGACCAGTCTCCTCATTATTACGGTGCTAACCATCACGACAGTGTTGGGATGTGGAGTGATGACACCTGGTCAAGGTAGTGATAAAAAGTTGTTGTGTACGGCAAGTAATGACAATTCCAAGCATGTAATTTCAAATTTCGGTTGAACAAAATATATCACCCACTTAAGCGAACTAGAAGGTTGTCAAAATCCGAAACCTCTGATGGAATTGATGGAGTTTTCAATTGCAAATAAAAAAAGAGACTTCTAATATTTTGATCAGAGTTACATGATTTTTCATTTCTAACTGCTTAACCTAGAAATTCTCCTTGTAGAGAGGACTAGAAACTTCACCGTCAGTGGCTTTAGTTTACCTGTTTCTATGGTTTACAATGGAGAGACCTCTATTCGGACCAAAGCTCCTGGCATTGTACCAACTGAAGAAGCTACTGAAGGATCCATTGATTGTCTTGAAATGCAAGCAGTGAGTTTGCAATTTTTCGATTCCACACTTTACTTTACTTGGCATTTTATTCTATCCGTCATCACAGTCATCATTTTCACTGCGCACGTCCCAGTATTTAACCACTCAAATCGTTTTCCGTCTTCATCTTAAACCGCGTGAAACACTCGTTGAGCGAGTCCTCTTGAATCTTGAGGATAGCCTTCCTGTGGCATTCTATGAGACGTTGTTGTTGACTGCCTGAGAGAAGTGGAGGGTGAAACGCGACTTCATGCGCGCCGTGACCAACGTCAAAACCACTCGGCCAAGGCGCCCCATTCTTCGATTGCGGATCTTTTTCCAAACTTAGAAACTTAGATATTTTAAGAAAGTGAGCTTCAATTTTCTGGCAATTTAATAGTCGCATAGTACCAATGCAGCACGCATCACCTGTATCACATATCGTCCCGTTGATCGTCGAGTGACTCTAACGGGTACCAGCAACTCTTCCATTTTTCCCGATCGCGTGCAAAAGTAGCCCAGTGGGTCCCCCTCGCTCTAGGGATTCGCTGAGCATCACATCTTTCTTCTATCGCTTTCGTGAAAAAATTGGACCAACGGGACGATGGTCTTTCTGTAAAGCGCTTGATGTTTCGAGGAATCCAGTGGGTAACGGCTCTCGTATATCGGTTGTCGTATAAAGCGCATCACGTGTCCGGCCCGTTTTATTTCCGATATCCTGGCGTGTAGAACAGTGTCTCTAATTTTCGATCGATGACGTAGGTCGGAACTTCAGATCCTTTCTCTCATTTGTGAGATATGAGATACTCCTAACATCAACCTTTCGACTGCGCGTTCGATAACGCCGAGTGATCTTTCATCCTGCTTACGTAGCGACCAGGTTTCTGCTGCATACGTTAGGGTAGGGGCAATCGTTTAGTCGAAAAGGTGTACACGGAGTCGGATGTTCTTTGTCCTCTTTACTACATCTTCGATGCTCTCAAGCGTTACCCAAGCCGCTCTTTTCCTCCTGCTCAACTCTTAAGCTAGGTCGTTCATCATTTTGATTTCACGACCTAGACAGACGTAACTGGAGCATTCAGAGATTGTCGTTCCGTTGAGCGTTAATGGGGCATTCAAAACCTATCCGTTCCTCATGAACATCGTTCTCGTTATTAGTAAAAGACCAAGCTTTCCAAAGGCGCTATCGGAATCGGTCAACATTCGTTCCGCTTGACTGATGTTTAGTGTTATGAGAACGATGTCGTCAGCAAAGCGAAGATGGTTAAATTGTCGATCTTCAATTTTCACTCCCATATCGTCCCATTCTAATGTTGCATGACGTTTTGTAGGGTGGCGGTGAATAGTTTTGGCGAAATTGTATCGCCTTGTCGAACCCCTCTTCTTACGTCAATGGTGATATCGTTGTAGAATGGAGATACTTTGGTCGTGAAATCTTTATAAAGCTCACGAAGGATCATTATGTACCGAGTAGGGACGCCCTGGTCATTCAGAACCTCTATAACCGCTTCTGTTTCCACTGAATCAAAGGCTTTCTTCAGATCGATGAATCTGAGACAGAGCGGCATTTTGTACTCTCATAAAACTTCAATGAGTCTTGTAATCGTGTGGATGTGGTCCATGGTACTAAATCCTTTTCGGAACCCTGCTTGTTCGCATGGCTGTCCTTCGTCCAGTGTTCTGTCAATAGTGTTTAGTATGACTCGAGTGAAGAGTTTATAGATAACGGGCAGCAAGCAGATTGACCGATAATTGCCTATGTCGTGAAGTTCTCCCTTTTTAGACAACGATACAGTCTTGCTGGTTTTCCACTAAATGGGAACCTTGCATTCTGACAGATAGCGAGTGAAGAGCCAAGCAAGGGTGTTGATGCGAACTGGCAATAAATTGTTCAGGTGTTCTGGTCTAATTCTGTCTGGTTCGGGTGTTGCTCTGCTCTTCACCGACGATATAGCATGTCCGATTTCGCAAGAGAGAGCAGGTGGAACGACATATTCATCCTCTTTCAATTTACATAACGGTACTTTTTCAATTTACATAAAGAGGACATGGCTAGCGAACACATCCGAGTACTACAGGTAGATGATTTTCTTCTTTGCGTTTCTGGAGGCTGTAAGTGTTCTGTCTGGGCGTCGAACTGCAATCATTTTCGCCTTATAATTGGCGAAGCCTCGCTGGGCTTTGCGAATGCTCTTTCCAGCTTCTGCAGCTTCTGCCATAACTGTTGCTCTTCTCTCCTTGAAGTCATCTTCTATAGCTTATCTGCAGCGTCTGCATTCGTTCCGCTTGACTGATGTTTGGTGTTATGAGAACGATGTCGTCAGCAAAGCGAAGATGGTTAAATTGTCGATCTTCAATTTTCACTCCCATATCGTCCCATTCTAATGTTCGCATGACGTTTTGTAGGGTGGCGGTGAATAGTTTTGGTGAAATTGTATCGCCTTGTCGAACCCTCTTCTTACGTCAATGGTGATATCGTTGTAGAATGGAGATACTTTGGTCGTGAAATCTTTATAAAGCTCACGAAGGATCATTATGTACCGAGTAGGGACGTCGGCTTTGCGAATACTCTTTCCAGCTTCTGCAGCTTCTGCCATAACTGTTGCTCTTCTCTCCTTGAAGTCATCTTCTATAGCTTATCTGCAGCGTTTCGCAAGTGCGGACGTAAGGTTTCGGTTGCCTGTAGCTCGTGCGATTCCACGTTGGCGTATCAGCTTGAGTGTCTGCGGAGACAAGCGTCTCTTCGTGACTTCAGAAGTCTCGGTTTTCATAGCGCTAACGTGAAGATGTTCAACGAGCCGGTCGTATTCTTCGTCGATGTTGTCGACAACGGTATCTTCTGAAGAGCCGACTAATGATTTGAATACATCCCATTCTATGGTAGTTCTGCATGATTGTAAATTTAACAACTTCTCTCATTTCCGCGGAAAACGGAACGTTGCGCAAAGGAGGCGATGGTCTGATCCCATGTGGAGCTTAGGAACAACAGCGACATCGGTCAGGCAAAATTCTCGATTTATTAATATCTGGTCTATTTCGTTATAGTACTCTCTATGGAAGACTCCCACTTCCATCGCTGGGAGTGAGGTTTTTGGAATTGTGAGTTACCATGGATGGTTTGGTTCGTCACGATAAACTCAGATAGCCTTTCACCCTATCCATTCCATTGCAGTCCGTGGGTCCCATTGTGACGTCTTCAGACGTTCTCCTAAGTCCAATTTTCGCGTTAAAATCTCTAACAATGACCTTAAAGAAAGCATGGCCCTTTCTGAAAAATCTTTCGAGGTTCACATAGAACATTCGACATCGTTTTTGTCATAGCTTGATGTTGGCGCGCATGCAACGAAGATGGTCGAAGCCGGCATTGAACCACATCTTTTCAACCACAATTGTCCGATATGGGTTGTTAGTTATTCAAATGAATCGATGTTCACGGTCAAATTCGATTTGACGAGGATGCCAACGCCGCCAACACACCTCTGCTGCGATCTTGGAGCATGCGATCATGTCCCAAGAATCAGTTCTTCTACGGTGTCATGAACAGCGTGAAAAAGATGGCGCCTTCACTTTTCAGCTAGGCCAATGACGTCGTACCTTATCGTTCTGCTTAAATGAATAGATCTTCTATAGCGGATTTGTGAGCAAGCGTTCTTGCATAGTCCGCCTCGATTTTGGCAACCTAGTTCGACCCTGAGATTTTAGCAGCCTCTCCCTACTCGTCACATCTGGCGTTGCCTTACCAGGAGCTCTCTTGGGGTCAAGGGAATGAGACCCATATATGTTACTGTTTTTTGGCATTTTGATAACCAAAAGTATAGCTTGCCAGGCTTCGAACGTGGTTGCTGGGTACTCGCGAGCAGCTTGCCAGTCTCTCGGAGGAGCGGGAGGAGCTTATTTGTTGAAAGGCGACTCCAATGCGCCTTCCACGTACTTCCCAGCCGCTTGATTGCAGGCTTTTGGCCGACTTGACTCGTAGAAATAGAGTTTTGTCAAGTCCGCGCTGGCAGAGCAGGGAGCTCATCCCTTGAATCCATCTGCGTCTCTGAAAATTACACAGGCGCTTCTGGTTCGCGTCTACTCCCCTATCCACCACCTGGGAACGCGCCACGTGCTCACGCGATCAAGCGGGCGTGATCCCTCAAAGTGGGAGGTCTGCGGTCTTATAACACTTTGATCACATTATTAATCCACACGGTTCTGTGTCATATTTAAATCCTAAGGAGCTGATGAAAAAGCTTGAGGCCTTAGTACTATTCCTAGGAATACTCTTCAAGTGTGGAACCTCTGCATCAATTAAAATTCGTTCGACTATGCACATTATCGTGTAGGAAATGCAGGGAGAATGCTGCAACGAAATTGTCCGTTATGTAACAATTGAAATAAAACGACACGGAAGTGCTTATTCACCTATGTTCATTGCTAATCAAAAGTTCATAACATGGCCTCTAATTCTGCAGCGCCGACGATGCTTTCGATTTTCATCTGCAAAACCAGCAAAACACAATGCTTCAGTTTATATAATCCGTGTCACACTATTTACTACTTTCCGTTGGTTGAGCGCCACCTTGACCCCTCGTAAAGAACGTATTTCTTGGTCTTTATCAATGATCAAATAATTGTTGGTTAGCACAAATCAAAACAATTTGAACGGTGGTCCATCTTGAAAAAGGCCTTGTTATTGAGCTGAAAGAGCAAACAATAATATTTGGTTTTTCATTGAAATATTTCTCGCTGAGCAAAGCCTCTCTCTTATAACGAAGTACTCTTGTTTGACCGCTTCTAACGGTATTATGATGTTTCGAATATATACCCATTGATGTAGAATGATGTGCAAAACTTTCGCGTCAGGCGGGGCTAGAACCCGCACCTCTCTCTTAAAGTTTCAAAAACCAAAACGATGAATCAGATCTCAGAGATTTTAAAAATGCTTTCGATTTTTTTAAATGAACTTCTTAATGCTTCATAAGAACCAATAGAATGCTGAGTTTCGTGCTCGGGCGCACAGGGCGTCTCAGCCAAAGACTTTTTCAGAGCACATGCGCAACACAAATCAATAAATGAGCAGGTTCTGCTCTCTCATCGGGTTGTTTCAGTCAGACAAACTTTTTTTTGAATACATTTATTATGTACAAATTATCGATATGTACACAATCCAACACAGCGGTGGCCAAAAAATCTCTGCTTGCTTTTAAAAGTAACTTGAAAACGTCGTGACCTAAGTCAAAACAAAAATCGTAATCGAGACAGGAGAGGCAGGATAATACCGAGTCTTTTCAATAATGACTTGGAACATTGTCACTCACCTGCTAGCATCCGACGCCACAAGAATTCAGCTAAGTACGATTCCAGGAGATGACGCGCGGTGGCGCGGTGCAGTTTGTTGCGCCATTTTGCAGATCCCCACACTTTTTCGATAGTTTGTGTGTGAACTCTTGTACTAGGATTTACCAAGTTGTATCGGTGGCTGCGTTGAGATTTGGTCTTCGTTTAGTTCTTGGAACTATAAGAGAGAGAGGCCCTGGTCAACGAGAAACCTTTGAATGAGAAACAAAATATTATTTTCTTGCAATCATTTTTGAGCCACGCATGTCAGTGGTCTGTAAAGGAGGGCTGAATTATAGAGCCCGATACAGTGTCTCGATCTTGCGATCTCGTCAGTCGGGCAGTTACCCTTTCTCGTCTTTTGCTAATCTCTGTGGGTGCTCCAATCCCCACAATAAGAGTTAGCGACGACGAATGTTGTGCACTCTATGTCCAGTGAAGAACTCAATGAACACAAAGTGTTGCCACACTTGAATTCTCGTGGCTAGGTACATTCAACATATTGAATTTTGAGCTGTGGTCTCAAGAAAACACTCGAAATGAAAGTTAAAATATTATTTTCGTTCTAACAGCGCAATAACAAGGTCTTTTGGAAATAAAATTAATAATTTAAATTTTTTAATCTAGGCTAGCGATTAATTATTTGTACAATGTTGCATTACATTAAACATTATTTCATTATATAAACAACGACGATCGAAAAACACGTTTTTCCCGATGGATCAAAAGTGAAGAGAAGATAGTTCAGGTGACCCATTTTTTGCGAAACCCGATTTTCTTTTGGCTATTACAGCGTTATACCAGGTCCGTCATAAAAATCAAATAAATTATTGGAAATCTTAAGATTTGATTCTTTGCGTGGTTAATAAAACGTTGAAGGAAAATTTTTGGTCGGCAAAAAATCTTTCAGTGAGAAACACAGTCTTATTTTTGCTCTTTCGGCGCAACAACAGAGCCTTTTCAAAAAGAGATACACCGTTCAAATTTTTTTTGATTTTTTATGGTACTGCAAGGGCAATTTTAACCATATGCAGAATGTAAAATTTTTGATTGAAGGGTTTCCAGTTCTACATAGTGGGAAAGAAGGAAACCTCAAAAATTTTGTTGAACAAAGTGAAATAATATCCATTATTCACTACAGAATCTAAAAAATCTCCGTAAAAAGGACTAGAAGCTTCACCGTCACCGGCTTCCATCTAACTGTTTCTATCTATAGTTTATACTAGAAAGGCCACTGTTCGGATTGAGATCCTGGCATTCAACCAAAACAAGAAGGCTGCTTAGAGATCTACTGAACGTCTTGTAATACTAACAGAGGATTTGTAGTTTTTCGATTTCGGTTTTTTTCTTGAATTTGGCAAGGTCAGGAGAGGCTGCTTCAACTTTTGGAACTTTGATATTCGCATAGTACCAATACAACTTGCATAGGTTCAGGTATTTCTCTCAAAACACATCTAAGTAACTCTTTCTCACTGGAAAAAATTTTGCCGCTTAGGTCTTCGATGTCCTGGAGCAGTAACGTTGCAGCGCTCTTCTCCCCGATGCAACAATTTCTAAATTTTTGGGTGAACTATGAATTCAGATAATTTCTGATCCGTTGGAATGCAAAGGTGTAGCTGTTAGCGAAGCTTCAGACACAAAGAGTAAATTTTCAGTTTTCATAATCACTTCAAGTTTAATTGATTACAATGATCTTAGTAGAAACATCTCATACCAAAAGTTGCATAGGTGTACAAAATTCACTTCTAAATCACTGCTTCTCGCAATTTTTTTTCGAGTTTTGAGAGTAATACATATTTACTACAACCCCATTCCAGTAATTCAAAGAGAAATTCTTTCTCCCTAAAATGCCACTTAAGGGCTTACTGTCTGTTGTAGCTGGAAAGTGCCCTGGTTATCGAATTGGGAAGTACATAGAGCGTTTGTCCTTCTAAGAGGGCCTCTTAAGGAAAGGGTCCGACATTTCTACCTGAATAGCCTAGCTAAGAGTATAACATGCCAAGAATTACCATCGATTTGGTATGAACTAATCACAAGGTGGTAAAACTCACTTTAATCAACAAAGTCTGCCGGCTCGTTGGTGTGGTGGACCCAAAGAAGGCTCCGATGAGACTAACTTCGGAACTTCAGAAAATAAAGACCGACTTACGCAGTGACCTAAGTATCCCGTACAGTAGGTGCTCCTACCTAAGACGTCGGATGCATAAACGACTGGTGAGAGGCCACCAATTCACGAGTTCAATATAACGTCATTGTAAACGGACAAAACAAACTCGCCAATGAGACGCCATAGACACTGCTTCCTTTTCTGCACTTCTAACCCCAGAAGTGTCTCCTCGGATGCGACCATATGGTCTCCTTGCGATGGATGGCATCAAATTCTGTGTGGTTGCCGTAAGCGAAAGGAAAAGAAAGAAGCCGTCATATGGCAATCACTTGAAGCGATTAGTGAGAGAGCCGACGTAAACCCGCCCATCTTTAATCTATTAACTTCTGGCAAAATCTTATCACCGCGTCTGGCTGACCTTGCCTTCAACTTCGACGTCGAGAGAAAGTCCGTTTCATCAAGCTAATGAGAGCGAATTGAAAAGGTCTTGCACTAAGCTGGAGGAAGTCAACCTTAACAAAAGTCCTTTCACAATTCTATCGTTGAGGCTTTCGATTCCACATTTAAAATTACCAGCGAAATTGAGTATGGTATAGTAATATTTGGATTCGAAAACGAAACGAGAGCGGAAACCGTCTTGTAGTTTTTCTGGTTGCAACGTATCTCTTTCATAAAAGCTTATTTTTCGAGAAGAGAAGAAACCGCCGATGGACACAAGTGTTGCTCAATAGCACGACCTATGGGCGGATCGATATATTTATCTACAGATAGAGAATGGTGGCTCTTTAACACCTCAGTGGTACATGGATTCTGCACAGGATGTGACATCAAATTTTACCCGCAAAGAATGATAAACCGTGAGGTGGAAAAAAAGGCGCCATTATCCAAAAAAAAAAAAAAACAAACCACGTACGACGAGGATGTCTCACTGAAGTCCTTTCTTACATAGCTAGCAGATAAAGTAATAAATGCATATTTAACCGAAGACTACAGGCCGCGTGCTGATGAACTCAATTAAAGCCGAATTAGCAGAACCCTCAAACAAGAGATTCAGATCGCATCTCCGTCACCTTTAAGAAGCTGCTCGGAAAAGAAAGGGGAGTGATATCTGATTTCTATTGTTGCGCAATCCAAATCTTTGAAAGTATACCACCTCGAGATCCAGAAACAAAAAGCGTATGCATAATATGCGATACGTAGAAAAGCAGTCAAAAGAAGAAGATCGAATGGACGATAAGAACAGTGGAGTGGACTATGAGAGACTGCAAGCTCACTGGCCGATCGGCTAAACATGAGAGGATGCGTTTGTGGCCAATGTCAACCGTGCACATCTACGTATGATAACGAGTTTAGAATCACGGAGTGACCTACGTGTACGCTACTGTAGTTCGAAAGAGACTAACTTCATGAACAACAATTACGCAAGAGAGAAAACGAAGGAAATGATGCTGGAGCCCAGTGAGGACGGGTTGTCCAAGATCGACGTAAGAATACTCTGACAGGCCGTTTTCAGCGGCACTGCAGCTCTCGCATTTTTATTCGTTCCTCTCTTGCACAATCCTTTGCTACGGTATTGGTCTGGTCTAAAAATGGTGACGGCAGCCGTGACCATTGTGCGTGTTGATAAAACCCCTCTTTCTGCTGATGCCAATAGCTGAGTTTTGTCGGAGTCACGTACGTTTATCATTTGAGTTGTCACCCAAAAGGGTTGTAACATATCTTGCGGTTCACTCTACTGTCCTTTTCGCCTGCCTCTGGTGCTTCAATTATTAGATCAATGCATAGAGGCCCTAGCAAGAGATGAGGCAGACAAAGTCTTTGGGAGGAAATGAGTGTAAAACGAGGGCAGTGGACCGCTTTTTCTTTTTTCAATCTTCTTCCACATGAGTGGAATACTTCCGACTAATTGTTACATAACTTCAATAAATCATACAGAGAATTAAATTTTCTACAAATAAGCAACCTCAATAATGAGCCAGGCATATAAGCATTTTATTCTCATGTTTTCAAATCTCAAAACTATTCTGTAGTTGATGCTAGGTTTTATCGCGTTCATTCCGACAGATAGTGCAAAGCTGCGAAAAAAGGAGCCACGAATAAAGAACTTAATCCTAATTCTATACTGCAACAAATACACACGATTTGTCTTAATCTATAGCGCAATAATATATGTAGGAAAACCCAACATTGCTGACAAAAACTAGTTTTTGTATTCACCCGAATTCCTAATCAAAACAGTTGTTTGAAAAAGAAGTTGCCTACAGACATATGGGAGATATGAGCAAAATACCACACTACATAGCTGTCGGTGGTACGGTGACCGGTACATACCCTGTATATCAGAGTAAGGTTGACTGCTTGACGATAAGCGCGCCCATGATGGTTGACTCTATTTCCACCAGTCATACGATGTTCGCAGAAACTCTCACGTTCGAAGTCTTTTTCTATTAAAGAAATTCGCTCTATCAAAAAAAAACCTGTTTAGACCACAGACATTATCATGGCGAATCGATCGAGACAGATGTGACAAAGTATAGTGAATAGTGCGGTTCGAATGCTGGCATTGGGTCCATCTGGATCAAACTTTTTCTCCGCATCTGTAACTGTCAGCTGAAACACGAGTTCTACTGTGAAGTGTTTGGAATAAAGAAGTGTTCAAATAAACTAGGCATTCATTCATGGGTGATTTTTCTGGTTTTATTTTGCAAAGTCCTAAAATATCAAGCTACAAAATTTGTGTAGAGGATTAAAATTGTTAATTATGAGAAGAGGTGAATGCTCTTGCTAGTTGGCTGAAAATCTTGCATTCAAGAGCACAAGGGAAAAATGTTTCGAGTCCTCATTCCGTGCAAATCTTTTCAATCAAAGCGCATTCCCTCATTTATCAAGATACCTTCTTTTTTAGAAGATGTAGGGGTTGCGATTCAAGACTGAAGAAGGTCCATACTCTATTCTGACCTTTCCCTCATTTACTGAACATCCCATTCTTCGCCCTTTTTCAATCCTTGCTCTGAATCATTAATGAAGTTGAACTAAATTTCGGAGGTATCCACTTCTTGAATGGTGATGATTTGTCATTGATAGATTGTCTTTCTCGTATAGGTTTTCCACTTTGCGGTGATGATCCACCAGGGAAAATCAGAATGGTAAGTAATAACCCTTCTTTGAAGATGTAAGATTTCTGGTATTGGAGTTCTAAGTGTTATTAGGAAATACCCAATTATCAAAGAAGTCATCGAAAAAGCCTTTTCAACAAAAACTAGCGTCTTTGTATAAATAATGAAAAGTGGTAGCATCTTATAGTCCCACTACACCTCATCTCTCACTCGGGTGAATCCCTGTTCCTAGTCAATCATGGTGAGGACATCTGGCATACCTCGAGCATGGTAAACAGCACAAGGTGTTCTAGAAGATAGTCGTCGATTTTGTGGCGATTTACTTTGCTGTGGTGCTTCATGCCAGGTATTATCCTTACGTATGCGCAGATGAGCAGTCTGACAAGACAAAGTAGTATGCCAGTTATTAAAAATTGGAATCCCATCAGGAACATTTCTCTGGAAATGAAACCATCTTGATTATGCTGACCATTATGAAATCTTATGTCCTCCTCTTCTGTTTCTGAGGTACAAACCGTATGAGAAATTGATCATTGCCTTATTCCCAAGCAAAGCGCAATGAATATTATTATAAGGATGCTCACGCTGGTCAATTAATCAACGATCGGCATACTTCGGTTATAGAAAAATGATTAACATCGCTTTTGGAGCAAATCGATTTGCTCTCGGTGTTGGCTTTGCTTGCTAGTCTGGTGACAACCACTGATGTGAACAACGCTAGCTCTTGAAGAAGATCCAATCTCATCAATGGAGACAAAACTGTTCAAAAGCGAACATCGGCGATGACGATGAATATGAGTTTGCGCAGTTTGCTTTCTCCTCTTGAGCTTGTGTGAGATCGTGCGGAATCCAATTGCTCTTGCGCCATTTCTTGCCTGCATCTTTCAAAATTTTCCCGATCTACTCCGACTGAAGCTGGATATATGCAAAGATATACCAAACGATGCGCAAAAAACTTTGCACGAAAAACGAAGAAGACAAATTTGTTTTCGTGGGGGAATGTTTATTCCAAAGATGAAGTTCGGGAACGTAGATGGACACCTAACAAATGCCATTACGAAAAAACGGAGACTGGACTTATTACGCATTTATTCAGATTCTTCATTATTAATGGAACTTGGCCACACTAAAGCACAAAGTAGTCAGTACTGGAACATAGTAACAAGTATAGTCAAATCACCAACATTATCAAAAAAATTCAGTATTACGTATGTACATCAATGTCCAAAATGTGGAATTGACAGTCCAGACATTAGAGAAGTTATTGTAAGATTCTTTTTGAAAAAAGCCTTTGTATGTTGTTCTACACTACATGATCTATGCACCCGTACTCACGGAGTGAGGACTATCTCAAGGAAAATGATATATTCTTACTAATTGTGATGACATCAACCAGTGAATCATCTTCACTCAAGTCTTGAAATGTACGTCATTATACAACTATAAAGACAGTATACAAATGCGGAACACGTTGAAGATTTAGTAATTCAGAGAGATTCACAAGACCGACGGACCACAACACATTGCAACTGGAGAGCAGTGCAGTAAAAAAAGTGTATAAAGGATAAACACAGCAGAATTGTTTAACTGCAATTGCAGGATTAAGAACAGTATCAACGGCGACCGTGGTTAAACACATGCACATCTTCAAAATGTTCAAAATTTGCCTTGATCTCTTCGATGACCACGTCTACCTGCAGTCAAATTAATAACGAAGAATAAAATGCCGCCATAGTTCCTCTCTGAAATTCTAACACTGCATCATCAGTGCGCACTAATTCACAACACAATTTCGAAAAGAGTGTTTGAAGCCTTAGCGAGATTGGTACGCCAGGGCCATATACGCGTGTTTCGAAGGCCTCGTCCTCATCGTCAATAAAACACGCCCCACATTAAGCCCTGCACTGTAGCAAGGAGGGAGGCGTATGTCGTGAAGGCACAGTGCGCAATGACATTGTAGCATCACCACTTCTCAGTCGATGGATTTCTGATCTCGGGGATGGGTCACTAATGGGATGGTTGGGTGAATCCCCGTTCCTAGTCAATCATAGTGAGAACATCTGACATACCTTGTACATGGTAAACAGCACCAATGCATTCCAGAAGATGGTCGTCGATTTGTGGCGATTTGATTTGCTGTGTCACTCATTTGCCAGGTACTATCCTTACATATGCGTAGAAGAACAGTTTGACATGACAAAGTAGCCTGCCAGTTATTAGAAGTGGGAATCCCAAATCGCATCAGACATATTTCTCTGGAAATCAAACCATCCTGATTATGCTGACCATTATGAAATCTTATGTCTTTTTCTTCTATTCTGAGAGACAACACTGCATGAGAAATTGATCACTACCTTTTTAAGCAAAACGCAATAAATATTATTATAACGGTCACGCTGGTAGATTAGAGCGAAGCTCGGCGCAACATCAGCGCGAAACATATGTATTGAATAAGACAAGATCTCGTGACATTAGCTGGATAAATTTCCTGTTGTCTTATTGGCTTGATCAACAAAGAAAAGTATGCCCTCTCTGTAGCTGATTCATGTTCACGCATCAGCTTCAAATTTGACAGGTCAGACAACCACTCAAAGTATGGCTTTACCTGAAGCTTTCAAAGATTTCATTCCATCAATACAATAAGGATTTAGACGATATGTATAAGAGTTTAAGGTCAATAATGCATGAAATGCCAACTCTGTGAGCAAAAATCAACAAGACACAAACAAAACAGTCACGGTCGTGACAGCATGCAAAGCGAGAAGAGCTCATAGATGGCTGAGCAAGAAGATAAGATTGATGAAAAAAGAGAGGAAAACAATGACTACACGATCGTTGCACACATCACTTTCTCAGTCGCGCTCTGCCACTTTGCTACTCAAATAATATCTATCGAGAGCACTAAGACTTCTTTTCAACCTGTATGATCGGTCGAAGCGGTTCAAGGTAATAGTACGCGTGTATGGCATGCAGAGATTTTTTACTACTAGAAGGGCATCCAAAAGCGTGCTGCGCATCGGGCGACACTGGACATTGAGTGCTGCTGGGAAAGTTGATAATCATAGAAAAGAACTCCGACGGACCTCACATTAACTCTAGGATATTACAAACACTGACAGTAGCACCAGTCCATCAGAGACGCTTTATAAAACTTTTGACTTCAGACGGGAGCAGAACACAAAAGCGCCCCTCGGTTTGGGTAAAACGCGGGTTCAACTCCTATGTGGAGTTCATCGCTTTGCATTTCACTCAACATTTTGGTATCCAAGGATAACATCATATCACCCGTTAAAAGAACGATCATAGAGACTTTTTGACGACGACATTTGTATTCAAAGAATTTCTTACATACCAACCTCATAATAATTTAACTCATTACGAAATACTTACGAGATTATTGAAGATCACCTACAGTCATGATACTGACCCTCACTGCCATCATTACACATCAGAAATCGACTTTTTTTCACCCACTCAACGTTCATAGGATCAAAGTATTTTTGTTTTATTTCATCGGCATTAAGGAGAGTGATCAAATGCTAATCTGTTGTTTTTTCATAAGTTTCGAGTAGTTCATTGACTGTTGCGTCTCTATACTCAAATAGCGCTCTCGTACAGCTCAGCGATCGTAGTAATTATATGCCTAGAATGTAAACAGCCTTATATTATCTACTGAATCAGATATAAGAAACAGTAAAAGTTAGATAGTGTAACGAGGACAAAAACTAAATTTCTAAAGAAATCTATTACACAAGTCTGAAGCTATCTTCAACTTCACTGATATAAATCCTTTACACACTCCATCTGATCAACAACAAAGATACGGTACGTTTTAGTACGAATGATGAACATGAGCTTGATGGTAGGTTTTTGTTCCATGATGTTTACAAAATTTTCGGATTTGAATTTCTTAGGGACTAAACTTTTATCACTGCTCATTAGTCGTTTTTATTCATGAGGATTTTAAATTTTTAGAAACTAATTTCGCAGTAAAATTGAAATTGAAAGTTCAAGACAACAACGTTCTAGAAAAGGCCCATAGTCGTCACCTTACTTTTACTGACTAGTGCGCAATCATTTTAGCTCCTAGTAATGCTACACGTATCTGCGTCGATTTCCAGAGTAGTAAATGTTGCAGAACTGGATATTGGACACTCTCACTTCCAGCACTTCCACACCGATTCATCATTCGATCTGGATTAGTTTGAGTGCTGATTTTTTACAGAAACCAGTGTGCCGCAATTGTTTGTTCTCGTGCGCTTGCAAACATCCGAAGTTTGTTAATTGTTGATTCATTGAGCTTCAATTTCAATTTTTCCGTGAAGTTTCACATTTGTTGGTCGATAGGTGGCTATGCATTTGAGCAACAATTCCTTGCAAATTCGTTTCCCACAAATTCAGTTGAGCTGCTTGCCGTACACGGTAGTTTACATAATACTTCGATAGCATTTTTCTGAAGAATTTTGTCACATATCTCTTACTACCATTATTTCTGAAAGATCTCGTTAGTAAACAAATAAAAACAAAACAAACAAATTGTTATTTTGCATGCTACAGTGTTTGTAAAAGGGTCTTTTCAAAGAACGGCCACGTGGAGGTGCACCCAGAGTTTAAGTTTTCGAATGATTACTAACACTACTCTGAAAACTTTCTTGTTCAAGAATGAGGTCGAATATTCATTTGTCTCGAATAATCGAAATGAGTCGTATTTATTATCAACCTTGTGTTATTGGCTTAATCAAGGGAGTATGAGTATGCTCTCTTTAAAATCAATTTGCAGTGTCATTTTGGCGAATATCCATTAATTAATTGTTTATTGCAACAGCTTGAAATCTGAAAACATAGACAATCACTGGAAATATGATACCATGGAGCTCTTCACTTTCCACTCCAATTATACATGAATGCTTTATACGACAAGATGAGAGATAGTTTGAGGCCAATAATACTTGGAAAAAAGCACAGCTGTGAGCATGATCGAACCAGGCACATGCAAATTAGTTCTAGTTATAACAGCATGCAATGCGAGTAGTGCTCATAACAAGACCGAGTAAAAAAGAAAATTTCATAAGAAAGGAAGAGTAATGCAATCTGCACAACCGTCACACACACCCCTATATGCTCAGCCGGATTCTGCCAGTTTGCTGCTCAAATAATATTCGTCAAGAGCATTAAGACCCCATTTTTGCGTAGTAGTGGTGGGAAGGTTGCTGATGATGGAAGAACTCTGACCGATGTCACCTTAGATTTAAAGACATTACAAATACTAGCACAAACAGCAGTCCATCACAGCCGCAATGCAGAACATGGTACTTTGTAGTTATAAGGGGACAAATGAATAACCGATCTAATTCGCTGGAGAGGAACTTTTCATAGGAGTGTTAGTAACCATTCGGAAGGTGAGACTTCAGGCTACAGCCCCACATCGCCGGTTTCCTAAAAAAGCCTTTTTTGACGTTTCTACGGAAGAAGACTTCTTGCACTGCAGATGCGCATATTCCAAGCCGAACAGAGCTCTTTCTTCGAACTATACGTGTCCGTCTCACGCACAAGCACGTGAACTGCGCAAGAAACCTCTTAATCGCCCATGCGAATTCAACTTATTTTACCTACTGTGTTTCAGAGAAACGGTCTTTTCATGATATAAGCACAACTGTGGAATTAGGAAAATTTACGCTGCCTCATGACTAGTAATAGTCAAAAGAAAGAGATCCATCCGACGAGGAGTATGCGCGTCGGCTGCCAGATTTCTCCTTCTGTAGCAACGTCAAAAAAGGCCCTTTTGAAAATCGGCAACATGGGGCTGTAACCTGAAGTCTGAGTTTTCGAAGGATCACTAACACCTATGAAAAGCTCCTTTCCAGCGAATGAGATCAGTTTTTCACTTCCCCCTTCCATAACCGCAAAGAACTCAAAACTTTTGATCCTGGACGGACAGAACCCGAAAGCGCTACCGGTTTAGCTGAACGCGGGTTCAACTTCCGTATGGAGTTGACAGTTTTGCTTGCCGCACAGCATTCTCGGTTATATATTCAAAACATCATAACACTTCTACAAAAACCATGAATTGAAAAATAATTAACCCTTTAGGGACGGCAGTTGATTCATTTCACAGCTATTCAATTAAGGTTTTTTCCTCGATTTTGAAAGAGAAACTTTAGGTCTATTTTCTTACTCTGATACGCTACGATTTTCTTTCAATGGTCATATGTTTTTCAAGCTTATTTAACTTTTCTCTACGATAACAATTGAGAGTTTGAAACGTAACCTTCTTTTCGCTCCTACGGTGTTCGATGATAACCTTTCAAGGATCCAATCACAGCATCAAAATCGTCGAGATTGGGCTATCGAGTGACTAGTAAGAATTTGGCGAAGAGCCATTCACAAACTCAAGCCGAGCAAATAGATTGAACTGAGTGTAGGAAAATTTTTACTTTTGCTGTTACAACGTTATGAAAAGGATGCAATAATCTGTCAATTATGATATATATATGAGATTTGAGCGTGGTCTTGATGAAACACTCGGAAAAAAGGTATAATATTACACAAATACCAGCCAAAGAGCAATCGAGTGTACAACACTGCATGTTTGGTAAGATTTCACTTAACATACAGTGTAAATCGTTCGTGTCGCCATAGGGGAGTAAGGGTCCTAAGAGGATTGGCTAAAGGATTAGAAGACGTCGAGTTCTGCCCGACTGACGATACTATAAGGTCGAAACACGTGTATCGGGCCGTACAAGAGCCCATTAACACACCATATGACGTGTTGGCTCAATAATAATGATAAGTAATAAAAAGGATTCTTCGAGAACCAAAATTTTGCTGAAACTACAGAGATTTAAGCCTTCAAATGACTACCAAATGTCTAGGAAAAAAGTGTTAGACACAGCTTTCATCTAGAATTTAAGTAAACATTTGAAAGCCCAAATCTTGGAAAGTTCAACACTTTGCTTGGTTCTTTAAAAGTCCTTTGTAGTACGCTGTAGCAGCAAGAATAAAATTATGTTTCAAGCTCGGTTCACCATATTTGTTCAGCCAAAGTCTGCAGATCGCTTCTTATCAGACTACACTGACCTTATGCGATTGCGCAAATCTCGGCGGATTCGAAGCTCAAAGTGGTTTTTAAAAAGGTTTCCATAGCACACTATGAGAACGGAAATAAAATTGCGTTTGACATTTAGGGTTTTCTTTGCACATAGGAGTGAAATAGGCACAAAAATTATACAAACTTGTGGAGAAAATCATGTTCTATCAGACTGGCACGAAGAACCTAAAGTATTCCCCGAAAAAAACCTATTGTTAAAGAACGGAAATACCAGTGGCGATATCGATTATGCTGCCGTCCCCAAAGGGTTAGAGGCCTTTTTCTTTGGTTACAAAGCTTTTTCATTATACTCCAAATTGTCATTCGATTGCTTGAGAAACGAGAATTTTAACACAGTACTTGGTTTTGGAAGAGGCTTTGTCAGTATGTTGTATTAGTGAACAGAAGATAGATACTCGCACTCGAGATAAACCTCAAATTGAGCGCAGCAGCGATCAAGTGTCCTCGCCAAAGAGTTAAGCATCCACAAAGTTGCTTGTTTTGCACGCAAACGACCTTGTGTTAACAGATAATCAAATGGAAACCGTGGAAGTTATCCAAGGTGCTGTGCGATAAGCAAGATTTTAGACCTCACTCGACAGTTGAACCACTTTTCTTACCTACACCGAGGGCGTGTGTTACCATTACATCACCAAAGCAACAGCTCTGCTACAAGCCTTTTTAGGATGTAAGGTATCACAAACTGTTAAAACTGTTCATAAAAAAAGATATTCCTCATAGTGTATAAGGACATGAGGAAAGTGAGTGGGAGCAGTGGTTAGAGGTGTTTTGCACCGCACACCTGTTCGATGGTTCGATCAGGGTCTTGTGGCTCAGTAAACCCTCTGACCTTCCACGGTCGGTAAATGCAGACCGATTTCTCTGAGAGGATTGCAGTATTGATTTGATGCATCGGTAGGCTTTGACGAATCATTATAAAAGTGAGCAGATATGCATTGAATTACCGAAACGATGCTTGGTAAAGTTGAATGCAGGGTGCATCTTTCAATAGATTGCACAGCGCCAAGAGCTTCATTTTCTGCAAGGACATCTAGGACATACACAAGGGTGAAAAGAGTGAAGCTGTCGGCGGTGATCAATATCTGCGGGATGCGCCATTCATTCAACTTCATCAAGCATCGTTCGAGGTGACGAAGTCAGCGCACTATCCCTCAGACAAGTCTAGCACCAATTCATCAATCCAGGAGGGATAGAAGGCTTGGGTGAGCCTTGAGCGCGTAATTGAACTACCGATCATTACTCTTCTATCGACCGCTTTCAATAGACGCGCTCAAAATGATATAATTTAATGAGAATATAACATGTTTTGAGCTGTTAGGTCTAGTGCTATACAGATACCGGATTCGTCCTATTGGACTCATCAGTAGCACCCTCCCTCGGTTCAGCCGATTTCCCTGTTTCAAATAATCCCCTATAAAGCAATCGACGCCGAGCAATAAATTACAAGTCAGATAACAGAGTTACCTGACACCGTGGTGACCGGCAGTGGAGCTCGTAGTTATAGCACTAGACTTAACACCTCAAAATATGTTTTATCTTTATTAGATTATATCGATCATCAATTCTCGACCATTTGTATGTCGCAGTGCACCTCTAACCACTGTGCCACAGGCCCTCAGTTGACATACATATGTCACACAATATGAGAGCGTAAATCATTCGTAATCTTTACTTTATTACATAAATAAGCATACAAGATTTGATTATTTCGGGGCCGTGGACCCACCACCTTTGCATCTCTGACTCTCAGCCTGGCATGAACGATCTGCTCCAACTCCTATGTGTCTCTAGCCCCCAACGTGGGAACTCATTGGATGTACTATTTTTTGTTTCAATTGTAATATTGTTATCTGCGTTATATGTAAATATATTATGTTAACATAAATAGGGAAATAACAACAATAATATGACTGAAATAACACAATATTACATTCAATGCGTTTCCACGTGGGGAACTAAAAATACCGACGAGGTGGAGCAGACTCTCCAGCGTCACCTTGCTGGGGGATAGAGATACAGAGGAGATGGGTCTGTGGTCCCGAAAAGATTATGAGTTCCTGTAAAACTGCTGACAGACGATAGTGGTCCCTTTCAGCGACTTACCAAGTGGTATCGCACTTCCAAGGGGTCCGAACCGTCCTTCTTTCAGTGGATCTTCGTGAAGCGATGTGTTAATAACACACGACTGACCCAGTAAGCAAGCCGTGTGTGCTGGAGCGCACTGCGCCAAATTATTCTTAAAACTGCCTCAGTAAAATCAGCTTTATAAGACGGATACTTCTTCAATATAGATTGAGCGAAGAGTACCGCAATGTGAGAAGACGGAGGCACTCCAGTTCCTACGCCAAGAGATCCTAGAAGGTCGGAAAATCCTGTCAAATATGTCAAAAGTGAAATGCTTATGACATGGGCACAGTTTCGTGTGAAATCTTTAACCCTTACGAAACCACGGACCCAATCATCTTCGACTCTAGCAATCTGTCGTGTTAGGTCCCACAGTGGAGCGCTGGGGCTAGGCGTCATTGTTAAACGCAACATGAACCAGTGTCAGAGATGCAGAGGGTTGGGTCCACGGATCCATAAGGGCTAACCAGCAGTCCTCAGAAAAATTTATTTAGGTATGACACTGACCTGTGGTAGTATTTGAAAGATCTTGAGTAGCAAATCCATATGTAGGAGGTAGGGGAGACGGCTGAAAGAAAATGGCAGCCTGATGAACACTAGGGATAGAATCTGCATAACCGAGAGCAGGGCTAGAAAGTGCTATGAGGGCAGCATTGAGAGGTAGATTCGAGGCCGTTGGAGTGACAAAAGGAGTCGATGGCATCCCAGTGTACAAAAGCGGTAGCGGAAATGATGTTGATAGCCCTAATGGAGATATTGGTATACCACTAGCTAGAAGTACCGGCTGCTGTAGATGAGGTGGAAGCTGCAGTGTTACGAAAATGTTCGAGTATGGCACACTATCCGGTTCAATCGGATTGATGAGGGCTGAAATATTTACCAAAAATCAATAAATGAGTATTATCGGACTTCAGGTTCAAAAAATAGTTCGCTTACGTTGTAGATTCAGCTGATTGTGCGCCAGAATCAGAGCATTAAGTTGTTCCGTCGCCGAAGTAGTATGAAGGAAAGAATGCGGTTGGACCCGATGGAGCGGTGTGAAGCCAAATACGTCAGCAGGATTTTCTTGTGGTAGAACGATATTCGCCTCTAGTGGTACTACTGAAGGCGGCCGAGGAAGGCAGCTAACATTGAAATTACGACGAATCGGCATAACCGTCGCTTTTCTAACCTTAAAAAAAGGAATTTCAGAAGAAAAATCGCTGCAGACTGCTGAAAATGCGGGAACTCATGATGGTCGCCGTAACGAACAAATCATACGCACACAACAATGTTGAGCGATATGCATTACCTTAAGCCTCAGGCGGCAACCGAAACCTCATCGTTCCCAGGAGCGCGTGCTACCACTACACTACCGGGATTCCTGCTCTGCTATCTCTCTTTTCGCAATACAAGCTGTCGATTCTGTCAGCAATCAACCACTGTCAACGTCGTGAGCATAAGCCGACGATTAACCCAGTTAGGTTGAAAGCTTGTTTGGGAACAAGAGCGATAGCACACCGTGAGTACCAGTAGCGCAGTAGTTAGCGCGCACCCTCGAAAACGGTGATACGCATTATGAGGGGACAAATGAAAAACCAATCTCATTCGCTGGAGAGGAAATTTTCACAGGAGTGTTAGAAACCATTTCAAACCTGAGTCTTCAGGCTACAATCCAAGTTGCCGGTTTTCGAAAAGCCTTTCATTAGCATTGCTACAGGAAGAAATTTCTTGCTACCAGACGCGCATATTTCCACCCGGACACAGCTCTTTCTTTGGATCATTAATAATCATTCGATAGCGTATCCTTTCTAATTCCAACGCTGTGCTTATTTCCTAAAAAGACCGTGTATGAGAAACGCAGCAGGTAAAATGAGTTAAACTCGCACAAGGGGGTCTTTGAGCAATTCATGTGAGTGCGCTTGAGGAGGCCACGTGAACTGGCTGACGCGATACTTCTCTGCGTGTTCATAAACCCGAAAAATCGATGGTCATCGTGTCATCGAACGTGGCTGCCTCAACCACTCGCACCCGAGTAGGCCAAAGAGGCCATTAGTAGCAGATGGAAATTCAACTTATTTGACCTGCTGCGTTTCAGATAAACGGTCTTTTCAGGATATAAGCACAGCGTAGGGATGAGAAACGATTACGCTATCGTATGATTACCAATATTCCGAAGAAAGATCTCTGTCCGGCGAGAAATATGTGCGGCTGCTACGCAAGAAATGCGCTCCTGTATCAGCGCCAAAAAAAGCTTTCCCGAAAATACGCGATGTGGGCTGTAGCCTGAGGTATCAGCTATAGAATGATTACTGACACTAGTATAAAAAAATTCCTCTCCAGCGAATCAGATCGGTTTTCCATTTGCCCCGTCATATGGTAATAGAACCCATAACATCAACATCAGACACATAATGGCAACATTATACCAGTGCTAAAAAAGCGATTAACCCTTAGAGGACTGTGGAGCCATGACCTTTGCGTCCCTAACCTTCAAGTGCTGCGTCTGACAAAGATAGACCCCTTTAGACGCTCCTATCAAACGCAATACGTTAAACGTTTGATGCAATAGGTCGAAGGTTAGAGACGCAGAGGTCATGGGTCCCCCTGTTCCGCATGGGTCAAACGGTTAACTTCCGGGGCGTGCCCGCCAGCGCGGGAACGACTTCACCTTCTCTGCCCCAAATAGTCGCCAACTACATCACTACCTTTCGTTGCAAGACCGCTGCGAAATAGTTCAAAACTTTGCTGCCGGTCTTGCAACGGAAAGTAGTACCGTAGTCGGCGACTAGTAAAGGCAAAGGAGGTGGGGCGAGTAGAGCTGGGCGCGGAAGTCAGCCGCTTGAATGAAGAATGTTTGTGAATTCTGCGATGAATACCTCGATGACTCGTCCATTCACCACGATACCATTTAGGGCAGCACGTGCCGCCTCACTACCTGCTTCGAGTCGAGGGTGACGAAACCAAAACCTTTCGAGCCACGTTCGTTCATTACAATCTCGGCATTAGAGACTTTCCCAAACCTGTAGATCAAAAGCTCTACACCAACATCGCCATCGCTTCCAAAATTCTGATCTATTCAAAATTACGGCAGAATGACTTACGGCGAGAACATCCGGATGAGATCTCGACTTCGAAAGCTGAACGGGATATTGCTCACGTAGATCCTGAAGAAGGCTAAGAAGAGAGTATAAATCTTCTACCAAATACAAGGTTTTCTCATAGGTCTTCGCACAAGAGCAATAAACGCTGCATTTTTCAAGCAGAAGTAAAATTTTCGACGTTGCTAAACTTTGATGAAGGAGTGCAAGGACCAGGAGGAACTCTATCAATGTACGAATGGAAATCAAGTAAATTTCGCAAAAAATGCTATCCCCCAGCCTCCCCTACTGCTCTTCAGAATTGGTTCCAGATGCCGGCTATATCACTATTTAACCGTCGCGTTCGTAAATTAGGGTTACCTTGGATCTATTTGGTATGTCTTATCCTTTTATGGAGAATGAGGGGACCGTGGCCAAGTGGTTGTGATGGTAGTCGCGGCGCGAGTGGAGCACAGCCTCACCTCCCACCAGCTCTCTCTCGAAGTCAACAATAACTCCTTATGGAGCGCCACAGGCAAACTATTCTCGAGATTGCAAGGAGGTCCGCTCAGTCAGTACTTTAGACGTTCATGAAGAGGAATCGAGTGTTGCATCTGACAATAGCGTCTGACCTCTAGCTCTCAGCGTGGCCATTGTTAGACACATTAGCGTGGTGGTTTTACGCAACAGCCTGTCATTGTTAGACGCAGCACGCTGGGGATTAGACGCAACACGCCGGAGTTAGAGACGCCGAGGTTGGGTCCACGGCCGCGAAAGCGTCAAGAAAGAAAAAAAAGCATGAAAACTTTTTTCAGTAATTTTTCTAGTATCTTATCGATGAATAGATCTATGGTCTTTATAACAGATGTCAGTTATGTCTCATGAGATTCAAAGTTCAAGACATCTACGGAATTACTAGGTAGATCAAGACCGAAGGTTAAGCTTTCCGGAAAATTTTACTCCCTCGATGCCGTTTTGGCGTTGATTAATAAACAGAGAAGATACTTTGGAAACTGACTCTCCTCCTACCTCGGCACGATCGATTGATAACAGTTTCTTTTATGATTTAGATGAAATTACTTGTTGATAAAGGTGCTTTGCTCGATTTTTGCTAAAAAAAACTTCTTTTATAGCTCAAAAAACCTCATTTCGACCTTGTAACATTAATTAAAACATAGAAAAAACTCAAAAGACCGGTAGATCACCTGCAGTCTTGGAACTGATCTTCACTGCTACCACTACGGGCTGCGTCAGCTTTGCAGTCGAGTCCCTGAACGCCACCGACACCACCATCAGTTTTGGTTTCCGTCTGGGTCATAGGACGAACTTCCCCGACTATCACAGCGTCGTTAAAACTCTTCTTGACCAGATTTCCTGCTTCCGGACAAACGAAAACTGAGGGTATGACCTCCATCGATAATGAGAATTTATGGATCTTCCAGGACAAAAAACAATTCGATGGACACAACACTACAGGTAGCGCCGAGTCAGCTGGGCGGCCAGTCGACAGGCAGTCGCAGATTCGAAATGAGCCCGCGTGCGCGCGTGCTGCGCGGTGAATCTTCGTTTGATCTACCCCGATTTCTGTGATCTCCACTTCTATGGGTCGGTCCTCTCTTTTTTGCTATTCATTTCATTCTATTCCTCCCGTGGTGATAATCCAGTGCTCGGGATTCGGCACTTCCTCCATTCAGCCTTGACTGAAATGACTAAGTCTTGAAATGCAAATTTTGACAACGAAAAATCTCATTGTTCCCGTCGTGGTATTCAAACTTGTTTCTCTGCACTGATTTTCCCACAAATTAACGTATTCTATCGAGTCTTGAGTCCTCGTAAGCTTTCCCAGTGAGAACGAGGCGAACTCGAGAATTTTACCTACTCAACCGATCAAATCCATTGAAGGTTGGTTACTGACAGCGATAGGCTATATAGAAGAATGAGTGGTAGCAGAGCGGTGGCGTTGGTGGTGTAATGGTATTGAGCGCCACTGGTTAGGTTTTAACGCGTGTTCAACTCCGTCTGTCGAGTGATGTACAAAACTTTGACGTTGGTCGGGAATCGAACCCACTTCTCACACTTTGGTGAGCACACACCTCTGGATAGGGTGAGATGCGGGTTCGATTCCCGACAGACCTCATTGTTTTGTACATCATTCGACATTATTGGGTATATCTTATTCTAGCTGCTACAGAGTACTACGAAGGCCTTTTTCAAGAACTATTAAATAAATACCGGAACTCTAATAGAAATGTTTTGTGTGGAGAGAGATCTAAGAGAGTACGCATGCAAAAATGCATGCAAACGAATGCATGCCATCTTATTTGCTTGAGCTAATCTTTGTTCCTTCAACTTTTCGCTTAGTGGAGCCTTAAGGTCAATGTATTTTCTTTCATCGCTGCTCCTATTTCAAAAATGGTTGTAAAAAGTTTTATCTTGTCGCCTGAGAAAATGATTTTTACACATGTTTAATAGCGCATCGAACGATTTATCATTGTTCCACATAGCCTTCAGAAGGGAATCGTCCAAGGAAGAAATTTGTGAGCTGCTCCATTTCCACTACAAATCGGGTGTGAATGCTTCTGAGGCTCATCGCCAAATCTGCAAGACGTATGTTGACGGAATATGCTGATGTTCGTACAGCTCAATCTTGGTTAAGGACATTCCGTGAAGAGAGAGGCCGATTGACCGACAAGCCGAGAGAGAAACGCCAACGAAAAGAAGATCCAATAATGCGGAGTGCTGTGCAAAAACATTTGCGTCGGTCGGGATTCGAACCAGATCTCTCTTTTCGGGAGCGTATACTAACAGTTGCACAGCACTCCGCCTCATTGGATCTACTTTTCGTTGGCGTTCCTCTCTCGACTTGTCCCTTTCTTGCCGATAGCTGCTACCCCGCTGGACCGTCTGCGGTTGGCTGTGGACAGACAACGTGTTGCAGCGTAGAAAGAGTGCTGTGCAAAACAAGAGTCGGTTGTGCAACGGTCAGCACACGCTCCCGGAAAGAGTGAGATCTTGGTTGGAATCCCGGCCGACGCAAATGTTTTTGCACAGCACTCCGCAATATTGGGTATATCATAAGACCATATCACCGCAAGAGGTGCTCAAATAAATAAATTTCGATTGAAAAGTAGATCGCCAAGCAGTATTCAGTGAGTTTTATTACTGAAATAGCAGCGATGTTTGTGAAGGTCACGAAATCTACGATTAGGTGAACGACCATTGAAGGACTATCCCGAATCGCAGCAGTTGAAACACTAAAAGTTAATCCTTTATTATAGAGTGACTATTTACAGTTTAATTCGTGGCAACCTCATTTTTGTAGTATTCTTGTCAGTCCCATCTACAACCTATTTGCCTTTTCCAAGAATGAGTTAACAAGACGTTATTATAAATATACCGTTTAATCGATGACGTTTCGATGTCTTGGTCTTCTTCAAAGCCGAATTGAGTTGAGTAGATGGTTTACAGATGGTCCTCGCTACTATGTCAATGTTCGTTGTGTCAGACACGTTGGTGGAGCATGGTCCGAGAGAAGAATTCCATCTGGCGGCTCCCCTTATACAGAACGGATGCTAATTTTATAACGTTGCCCGATATGATTTGATTTTGACAGTAAAGCATGCTGCAGAAGTCGGTTTCATACTAGCTACCACCTTACCTCTCTACCTTGTCTAAATAAACCGATTTCCATACATTCGCTGCACATTTAAGCATGTGAAAAGTAAACAACGATCGTTATGTAAAATGTAGTAAATTGACATGTGGGTGACAAATGCAGAATGGTTGCTATGGCATTTCTTTTGATGGAAAATAGTTCTGTACGAAGGCCAAATCCCGTTCGGGACAGCACTAGAAATAGCTGCGCGTAATGTGAATCGCAAAGCGGTGTGCGATTTTTGCTACATAAATAGGATTTTTCTAATGAAAAAATTTTTGGTTTTCTTATTCCACTGTGATACAGCACGATTTACTCTACACGTTCATAAGTTTTAACAGCATTTTTAGCTCACATGTGTGGAGAAAAACGCTAGGTCACTATGAAGTTACACTGTTCTTAGAATTTAGTCAATTGTAATAAGTAGTGCGAAAGATCTTGCCAAATATTCAAGTTTTGGCATTTCTCACTATATTCCGCACACGGAAGTCATCTCAGCGACTAAGGTTTATAAAACAATGAATAGTTGGATAAAAATGGTCATGCATACTGCATGCGACATTGATTTCTCGATAACTCGCAATGATTTATGGGTTATTAGTACACTTCAGAAAATTAAAACTATATGGTCCTTTGAAATGGAGTTTCTTCTACCGTTCTGTATGTTATCGCTTACAAAAATTCATACATTAATTAGCTATACATTTGTAGTGAGGATTATTCGTCATTGTAACATTTATCACTGCACAAGTCGACTTATTTTGCGCATTCTACGTACTTTTTATTTAGCTGATTGCTCTCAAGACTATTCCCTGTACCTCCCTGAAATTCGAACCTGTCAAAACACTTTCAAAATAACTTCAAAGTGGCCACATCGCGGTGGTTGTGGCCGTCCAACAGTAAACCACAGACCTGCTCCGCCTAACTGCTTCTCATGGTGTCCTTCGACACTTTCACGACGTGGATACAGATTTTGTTGATTTCTATGGATTCTAGTTTATAAATGCAAATATTACTTAAATAATTTTGTTTTACGGATGAATCTGCGCGTAAAGTCCAGGCGTTCCTGGTAAAACTAGTAAGGCTGCATATTTTATGTTTATTCATTGGTGTTCTTCTTCGGAGATGCGTATTGTATTGGTTGATTGTGAAATTTACGAGTAAATTTGACTTTCCCAAGATCCGAATAAAGGAAACTTTGAAACTCCAGCCACACTGCATTGTATTGTCAGATAAAGACTATGCTGATAAAGCGATAATCGGGTTAAAAAAATTTTGCCGCCCAGAATCCTGTACTACTTGATAACGGTGTGAGATGTTCAGGTGAAACGTAAGGCACCAATGCAAAAAACCATTTGAGTTCTGCTAACTTTACCTGCCCGATATTTGGGAGCTGATTATAGAACAGACATATCTGTGGCCATTAGACGAATGATCAGCATGAAAGGGCAGTCTATCTTTTACAAGAAAGGCGACAAGGATGCACAATAGAAGTTAGGAGCATGTTCATTCCCATTCGAAAATATGTCCATTTCTCAAGGATATCGGTATCCCAATGAAAACCTACAGACTGTTGCAACCCATGAGCGTTCTTCTTTTCAAAAATACCTTAACCCAATTAGATATCAAGAGCTTCTTCGTATAAATTCTTATGAAAGTCATGCAATGTGGAAAGTGTACTTTCAAATTACACTCTTGCAATATCTCAGACAAATGTGAAATAGGGTGCGGGAATGCATTGCTATCCCATAGAGTTTTCATTATAAAAATAGGGATTTCAACGTATCTCCGCGCTCTTTTTCACTGGAAATACAGCTGCAAAAATCTCCAAATGCTAATCTATTTGCGGCGATAAAATTTCTTAAAATCAAAATTTTGCTTCATAACTGCCACCGAAGCGCGCTGTGACGTTCAAACAACGGGATAACTACACCGCAAACATAATGTCTTCTCTTTGTTAATAACGCATATTTTGGAAGCCTTTCTCAAAAAAAAAAACTTAATAACAAAATTACCACCTTGAGCGATACGATTGAATGATTATAAAAACATAGATCAAATTAAACATTTTCAATAACATGTGGAGATGAGTTCCTTTTTACAACGACGTGTTTTTCTGCTAAAACAGGTAATTTTTCGATGAATGATCTTTATTTTTTATTATAAATGCTTTTATGAAACTTTTCTTTGTGAAATCCTACTTTTTGTAGCGCTAATATGCCTCTATTACATAAAATTCAATCGTAAATAGAAGTAATTTATATGCGAAGTTCAAGCAACGAGTCTAATTGCTTTGGACGTGAAACGTAATTTCCTTCCGCTCTTACAGTTTTCAGTGGGGAACAATTTTTAAATTGATTTTTAGTTCTAAAATCCGAGATATTAGCTATCGAGTGATTGCCAAAAGTTCAGCGAAAAGCCACCCACAGACTTCTGCTAAGTAAGCAAAGCAAACCGTGTGTGAACTTAATGCTGTCTTTCTTACTACGACACAATAAGAAGGACGTTTCAGAAAATTAGCATACTACTGAGATTATCGATATATAAGCTTTCGAATAGTTGCTGAAATCTAAAAAATCCTCTGTCTAGCAAAAAGGCCACATTAGCAATCGTGTATCAGCACAAGTACACGCTGTCTCTAACAAATTACTGATTTTCTTCTTTGAGCAAAACACGAGGTGTTACAATAAACTTTATTCACAGCTGACGTTTCGGCGGTTCGCCTTCTTCAGAGCCTGGAAAGGTCAAATTGTCCGCAGTCCGATCAGTCAAACACCTCCATTACTCCTTTAGAAAAAATCACCAGACCTAGATTTCAATCGCATCAAGCGCAAAATCAACTCTCAACATACCCACCGCTTTTTATATGTGTTCCACTGAATGATCCAAGTGGAGATCACCGGAAGGAAATCACATAGGCTCGTAATGCACCTTACCCATCAAAACAACAGTCTTATATACTGACTCCAATCACGAGTGATATCAAGGCATTCCTCCCTGCGATTTATGGTTGGATTGGTCGCATTTATCCAAAACGCTTCCAAGATCTTTCGCGCTGATGTTTTCTGCTCCTGCGCAAGGATGGTGACTTCGAATTCAAAATCAACTCCGTCGTGCTTCTGTGCTCTATGCGTTCCTAGCGGGGTGTTCCGTCTATTTAGACGTTTGTCAGCTAGGTGTTCTTCTATGCGAGCATAGAGCGGCCTGCCCGTTTCGCCAACATATTTATCACTACACGCTTTGCAAGAGATTAGGTAGACTGTACCTACGCTCATGCAATCACCGTCTCTGCCGTTAGGACATATTTTACAATCTTTCGTTAACAGAGACGGTCATATAAGCGATTGCGAACTAGTTGGCGTTTTAGAGTATTCGGTGGTATTTCAATAATGGTCACCGATTGCTCTAAACCCGCTCTTTTCAAACAGCGTTTTATAGCTGTACTAATCTCATTTGAAAAGAACGGGAGGATAAACGGGACTTTCCTTCCGATTAAGTTTTCGTTGGAGGCGCATTATTTCCTCTAAGCCTAAGCCGAGGGGCTACAAATTCGTATCCATTAGAAGTGGCTATTTCCCGAGCCAATTTCACGGATTCTACTCTCTGCTCCTCCCCTGTACATACATTGGCTGCTGTTCGAAACATGTTTTTTACTAGCGCCTTCTTCGTATGTGAGGGGTGAGAAGAGAGATAGTGAACCAGGATATTCTTACTACTTGGCTTTCGGTACCACTTCGTTATGTAGCCGCTCTCAGTTAAGCTTATTTGCACGTTCAAGAATGGAAGCCAGTCGTCTTTTGGTATCTCACGGGTGAATCTTATATACTCTGACTGTTCATTCAGCAATCTAAAACAATTATCTAGCTCCTCTTGAGTGGAGCAGATAACCAAACAATCATCAATATACCTACAGTAGAGTAATGGCCGGAGATCCATTACTGGTGCTTCCACTTTAGACATAAAGGCAATCGCCAGGCTAGGTGCCAGTCGCTGCCCCATTGCCAGCCCTCTCATTTGAGCGAAATATTTCCCGGACCATCTGAAGATTGAGCAGTTCAGGCACTCTTTCAATAGGACCATGAACTGCTCAATCGACAAGCCATACATGTTTATAGCTCCCTGGTGTTGTATCAGAAGCTCATGTGTGGCTTGTAATGCGGAGTCATTCGACACGTTGGTATATAAAGCAGTGACGTCGAATGACTCCATTACGTACGCGCTGTTCGGGTTCGCGTTACGTAAACGATCCAGAAACATCTGAGTGTTCGTCAGATGGGCTGGAATGTGTCCCTAGCAACTGGGATGTTATTAAAGTTAAAACCATGCTATTCGATCCGTCGGTCCGCCTACACAGCTGATGATGGGTCTAACCTTGAATATAGATGGATCGTTAGACATTAGATCATCAGTGGATACTAACTTATGTGTTTTATAAGTAAGTATAAGACGGGACATGTTGGTGACTGGATTTTCAATTGAGAAATGATAGATGGTCTTAAGCCTGCTGCTTTTGCCGTACGGACCCACTCATTGTTTAATTTGCGGTTTTGCCCTTTGAATTCCTTTACAGAAGATGATCGATAAAGCGAAGCATCCTCGAGATGCTTGTTCGTTATTGCGACATCTAACTGTCGAGAAATCACAACGAATTCTCCACCCTTATCACTAACTGATAATCTTATCCTCCTTCCTTTATCAACTCTCGAACCTCTTTCATGCCACGCCTTTGTAGAACAAATTAGA